>JAGFPH010010793.1:22529-34639 GCA_018207615.1 Philaenus spumarius
ATGGAACCTTCTGAAAACAAATGTTATGTTTTATTTATAATAAAGTTGTACGATTAATAATAACCTCAAAACTAAGATGATAAATGTTCAAATCAAATTATTTCTTATATTTTATAACAGCAGTTATAATAATGGTTAAAAGAACCAGCAAGGCTCAGGTCTACACTTTAAAACCCTAATCCAAAAGCTACAAAATACAAAAATAATTGCTTCAAATTTTGAAATCAGCTGTTAATGGAAATATTGGAAGAAACAGCTATAATATTATCTCTTATTTTATTCAATTGGTTGCTATGGTAATAAATGTAAATACATGTGTTACATTCTAGGCCTAACCTAGGAATTTTTTCCGACTAAATTTACAAATATTTAAATTAAAAAAAAGTTTTTATCGAAATGAATCGCCTATGTTACTCAGGGAAAGTGTAGCTTTTTATTAGTAAAATATTTATCAAAAAAACAAAACTTTACCTCTTTAAAATATTAGTATAGATGTATGAAAAGTGAATAGAACAGCCAAACAATATTCCAAAAATCACACTTATAAGGTTTCTCTTCTATGTGTGTGTCAACGTGTATCTTTCATAGGTTAATAAGTAGCAGATTTTATTTAAAAATATTATTTACATTAACTGTGATATTATTTTACAGAGCAGCTGTTTTATGTTTTTAATTTATTTATTTAATACCAAAGTTCTAATGTAAACTACAGAACAGCTGTTTTTTGTTTTTAATTTATTTATTTAATACCAAATGTTTTAATGTAAACAAAGCAGATGTTTTTAAACTCTCATGTATTTCTTATAGGGATTTTTCGTTTTTCGGGGACCCCAAAAACCCTTTAGTTTTTAATTTTAGAAAAAAATTATATTTTCCCTCGTTCATTGGATCGATACCTTTCCTTTAATTTGATACCTCTCCCATCATCCTCCGAGTTCCCAAATTCCCACAATTTTGAATCTAAAATTTCGCTTACACAATTATATATAAGGATATTATTATTTTTATTATAGTAGATTGCCAAAAATTTTACTGCTGAAGATTTGAAGTAATATTTGTATTATATTTTGCATTAAATGATTATGAATAATCTGCTGTTATTTCGACCGAATTAAATGTTCAAAATATTTCCAATACGAGGCGAGTAACATTATTAGAAGCACTTTAATAATTCATTTACAACTTATTAGCGAATTACAATAGGAAAGTTGAGCTATTGCAGGGACTCTTACGGTGAGACCCAAGTGGTCAATGAGCACCAATCATGGTCCCCAGAACATGTTTGGGATGGCATTAAACATTTTATATATGTATGTGTTCGCACTCTAACGGCAGCATTTTACGTCCGATTTGGTCCAAATTTGGTACACACATTGGTTGTCTAAGTCGCTCAGACAAGTTCGTTGGAAAAAAAATGCTTATGGCCAGACTGATTCCCCTAAATCGATAAAAACGTAAAATATCATAAGAGTACCCGATTCAAACCCAGTTTAGGGATTTACCTTAGTGGCAACCTCTGATCCTAGGAAGACGGCCATCATGTAATCTCGCGGGCTGGAGGTTGAGGTGCAAACAAATTCTACTTACACACGCGACCAGCTATTCAGCGCCTTCGCGAGTAGACCGATTTAGCAAATGGTTGAAACTTTAAAACATATAGGCCTAACTTATTTTTAGAAATCCGTTCAACTCACGACAGCGGTTCAACTGGGTGATCGAATTATTTTCTTAAACATATATCAGTCCGATTAAAGCAAAGCTTTACCTAGAGTAGATAAACGGTACCAGGAACTGGCACATACTCTCTCACAAACATATTTAACAGATTCACTGTGACTTCATAATTGTAGGTGGGGTAGGAGAGGTGATTTAGCAGGAGATTAACTAATAAATATTATTATTATTATCTATAGAGAAAACTATTCGATCGATTTCGAACAAATTTGCACCAAACAAGTCAATTAGGCCTGTATAGATGCACGAAAAAATCTTTTGAAATGTGTTTAAAACAACCCTTTTTATGGCCAAAAAACCCCCAAAAAATCAGTTATTACAGTAAAATTCACCTCAGAGTGAGGCGGAAGTTCAAGCCTACCCAGGATCAGGACGGTCGACTGGTTTTCGCTCTACTCCGACCTGCATTTAAATTTTTTATAGTAGCGTTATGCAAACTTTTTATAACAAGAAAATATAAAAATAAATCACATAAAGTTGTGTATCACAATCGTCTGTTTATTTTTATACCAAATTTGAAGTAAATCGGTAAATGTTGAGTAATTAAATAGTTCTTAGTTACATTAAAAGCTATGCCATTTAATTACTCAACATTTACCGATTTACTTCAAATTTGGTATCAAAATAAACTGACGACCGCGATACACAACGTTATGTGATTTATTTTTATATTTTCTTGTTATAAAAAAAAGTTTGCATAACGCTAATATAAAAAATTAAAATTCAGGTAGGAGTGGAGCGGAAACCAGTCGTTAGTCTCCCCCTCGGGAGGCTTAACTTCCGCCTCACTCTGAGTTGAATTTTACTATATTATTATTAGCTAAACGAGAATTTTTAGAAAGATGCAGCTTTTCATGTGGTAGGGTACATTAAAGGCTACCAATAAGCCAAATTTTATCAAAATCGTTAGAGCAATTTTTTAATAAAAAAATAATAACTAATTTTTTGGAGGTTTTTTTGCCAAAAAGGGGTTTGTTTTTCAAAATTTTTCAAAACCGTTTTTCGTGCATCTATACAGGCCTATTTGACATGTCTGGTGCAAATTTGTTTGAAATCGATCGAATAGTTTTCGCTCTAGCTTTGTATACATACATACATACAGACAGACAGACTTTTTGTAAAAACCACTTTTTTTGGACTCAGGGGGTCCCAAAACGGATATATCCACAAAAATCTCAACATCGATTTTTTTTGCGATCACTATACTTTCTCTATACTATAGTATAGTGAGAAAGTAAAATGCTCAAGATTTTGACATTATAATTACTGTACTTACAATACTTTCGGTGACTTGTAGAATAATTTATTACAATGCAAACAGCAAACTTACCTAAAACAAACAAAGATTATTAATTAATTAAAACTGAAAATTAATTAGTTTCTGTGCATTAAGATTTATTAAGAATCCAAGGTGCAAGGAAAATAGGGTAACACGTGTTTAACATAGTACATATAAATCAACTTCATATCACCGTATTGCCAATTTCATATTCAACACTCCAAAGATATTACGTGGTTCTTGATCAAAACACGTAAAATATGATCATAAGCTAAACAACATTATACCTTCTTCCTAATCCGTAATTTAATCGTAGCTTTTCTGGAACTATGTTGCTTCTATAATTTACTCAGCGGTGAATTATTCGAGTCATATACCCGAACTTGTTTATGAGATCGTCGGATAATGTTAGGTTAGGGCTGGACTAGTACTATGTTGATGGGACTTAGATTCATTGTTTCGAGAGTGGTACTTATGGTGATTGCATTTTTGTTAACATCGATATATCGCATTTTTAATATATGACAAGTTTATGTATCGATAGCAAAAAATATCGGATTGAAAATATCGATATATCGAAAACAATTTTATTTTAAATGTATGTTGTGAGATAAAGAATTTAACTTAATCATTATGGATGTGTGCTTGATAATTTTACCATCGTGAATGAGTTAGGCTAAATCATCGCTAGAGGTATGTGTGCTTTTTACTTTCTCACTATAGGGGAGACCGGGGCAAGTTTTCGAGCTTTTTTTATTTATTTTTTCAATTTTTTACTAAGTTAGCTACGTTTGTAAAAAATTACTACAATAACCACTGAAACCTGCACTACAACGTGGCATGACTAATATAGATTACTTAAGCAATGATTTTGAGGTAAAAGTAGTCAAGTGTCACTTGGTCACGTGCGAAAATGTGCCCCGTAACCGGGGCAAGTTTTCGCACACCATAATGTTAGGCAGGGGCAAGTTTTCGCAAGTACTTAAATCATTAAAATGTGAATAATTAAAAAAAACAGTTCAAGGAAAATTATTTATTAATTGTAGATACATTTAAATATAATACATTTAACAAAATTCGTTATCATCATCATCACTATCGCAATTTATACACACGAAAAACAAAGGGTCTTCCTTAATGCACGCCTCGTGAGCCCATCTCTTACAACGAGTAGGCCTACACTTAACCCATTTCTCTCTTGGTTTTGACTTGCTGTATAATTTTTATTTCGATAAAAACATTTATTTATTTTACTATTTGTATATTTAGTCGGAAAAAATCTTATTTTAGGCATAGACTGATAAATTAACACATGTATTAACATTTATTACCATAGTAACCAATAAAATAAAATAACAGTTAAAAGCTGTTTGCTTTAACTTTTACAGCTAATTTCAAACTTTGTATTTCTAGCTTTTAGGTTAGGTTTTTATTAAAGTGTATATCTGAGCCTTAATTGTTCATTTAACCTTTATTATAACTTCTGTTGTAAAATATACGAAATAATTTGATTTCAACATTTAACAGTATTTACCATCTTATCTTTGGGGTTATTATTAATCATACACCTTTATTATAAAGAAATCATAACATTATTGTGTGTATAGAAAGTTCTAAAGGGGTTAGCGTGCGGAGCACGCAGGAGTTTCCCATAGTATATTATATAACAGCCAATAATATTAGTAATATCGATGCGAAAACGTGCCCCGTCGCCATGTTTTTACTTTAACCTAAGATAAGATGTTGAAAAAATAACTGTTTTGAACAAACTATAACATCAATCAGAGCAGGTGAATGTCTTTTTTCGATATCATATGAATAAAAAAACTAAACTTAAGGCGTATATGTTTGTTTTAAGTTAAAGTAAGGCCATGCACATTTACTCAAATGAACAAAAACAATATAAATTGACTTTACGCAGCGAAGGGAGTAGCCATCAAACTAAAACTCTCATAGTTGCTGCCTAGGAGCATTGTCTTCAAACTAGTATGGTTGGTGGTGCGCTCTAGCAGTCCGCTAACTAATTAAGGCCGAATCGAAAACCTGCCCCGCGCGAAAACCTGCCCCGGTCTCCCCTACTATAGTATATAGAGAAAGTATAGTGATCACAAAAAAATCGATGTTGAGATTTTTTGGAACTATCCTGACTAAAAAAAAATGTTCTTTTTACAAAATGGCTGTATATATGTATACAAAGCTAGAGCTAAAACTATTCAATCGATTTCGAAAAAATTTGTACCAAACATGTCAATTAGGCCTATATAAAAGCACGAAAAAGGGATTTGAAAATTTTTTGAAAACATCCACCTTTTTGGCCAAAATATAGTTATTATTTTTTTTATAAAAAAAGGCTCTAACGATTTTGATCAAATTTGGCTTATTTGTAGCCCTTAATGTACCCTACCATATGCAGAAAACCATATATTTCTAAAAATTCTCGTTTAGCTAATAATAATAATCACATATATTATTTCTCAAGGCCATTTTTTTGTCGGTACGCCATAACTTCCTTAATACATCATCAAATTACATGAATGAGGCATCATTTTAAAGCTTTCCTTAACCGCTACACCGGAAAAATATACAAAATACAATTATACAAAAAATTTCAAAAAAAGAAATAAAGAATTCGAAAGTAACCGTGATGTAAGCTCAAATAAGTTGTAGGGATATTTTCCTGGCGTTGGCAACACTGATGATAACAATACCCAGCTGGAGAGCTGCCGTTGTGTGTACTTTAATTAAGTGAGATTTAAGTAAGTTAGTATGCGAATGCTTCGCACGGGTCAGCTAGTAACAACTGATTTTTTGGGGTGTTTTTTTTCAAAACTTTTTTTCGTGCATACAGGCCTAATGGACGTGTTTGGTGCAAATTTGTTCGAAATCGATCTAATTGTTCTTCTCTAGATAGTAATAATAATAATATTTATTAGTTAATCTCCTACTTTAATAAATCACCTTTTCTACCCCACCTACAAATATGAAGTCACAGTGAATCTGTTTAATAATTTAAATATGTTTTTGAGAAAGTATGTGCCAGTTCCTGGTACCGATTATTAATTATGATTTTACTTGTTTAAATGTTTTTCAACGGCTTAAATGAAACTTAGAGGGTTAGACTATTTTTCTTTCAACTTTCGGTTTTAGTTATATTTTTTCTTTCTAAAATGATGGGATTGATGGTTTATTAATATCAATTTCGATTATGAATATCTTGTTTTGTTAAATATGTAATTAATATTAAAGTTGTAATTCAACACACAATTTTAAGAATAATAATATTAAATCTACTTACACGTTTATATTTATAAATAAACCACTGATCTAAGGTCATAACGTAGTTACGGATAGACGTAAGTAATTGGCTCTAGACGTAGCTGTGTTATACTAGCAATAATTGACTGACTAATGAAGCACTTGAGACTTAAGGGGGATGTGGTGCTTTTAGGGAATTAACAATTCCTTCTAAGGGCTTGAATTAACCCTTACCGAGTGGGTAGGTGAGCTCCTACACTTCAAAGACTGAGGGTCTTTGTTCTCTTTACTTTCCGCCATTTCCTGCAGCAAGGGGAACGTATAACGTTCTCTTGAGCAATCTATTTCGAAAATTTTGCGAGTTTCTAAGTAACACAAGTTTAAAACATCTCAGTCCATCTCACAGCTCAAATGATTAAGGGACTCCAGAGGACCTAAAATTTTATTTTTTGAATGTTTTTGTTTTTATTGCTTATTATTGCCCTTTTGTTTAGCTTTAAGACAAGCCAACATTCATTATTGTATATCAACTCTAAGTGGTTTGTTAGCCAAAAAAATCCAACAACCGGAAGCACATTTTTTGACCGGAAGTAATTATTTTTTGAGATTTTTACTACGAGAATGGATTTTTTTAGAGTTTTTTCTGAAAATAAATGTAGGATGTTATTCTGCACATTTTGTTTTTTTTACGCGACCTTATAGCTTGCTTGGTTCCCCCAAAATCAACCAAAACTTAAAATACCATAAAAGTACCCGGTTCGAATCCAAGTGGTGCAAACTCCAAGAGGCCACTAGGAGGAAACAAATTCTACTAATATATTGCGTACACACAGACAGCTGTTCAACGCCTTCTTGAGTAGACCTATTTCCCAAATTCCCAGAATAGGGACCAGACTGGGGATGCCGAATTCAATTCTGGTATTAACTAGAATTAATCGGGGGCGCTCGGGGGCGACTCTGAGGGGTGCCCGGGGGGGGGTGCCCGGGGGGTGATTGATGGATGGGAATTGCAGCGTCCATAAAAATCGTTACTCTGGGGTTTTCGGGAATGCCGAATTCAATTCTGGCATTAGAATTACCCGGGGGCTCTCCTGGGTGGCTCTGCGGGGGTGCCCGGGGAAATTGCAGCGTCCATGAAAATCAGAGAATTTAATTCGGCATCCCCGAAAACCCCCGAGTAACGATTTTCGAGTGATTTTCATGGACGCTGCAAATCCCCCCCCCCCCCACCAATCACACCCCGAGCACAACCGCAGAGAAACCCCCGAGCGCCCCCGGGTAATTCTAATGCCAGAATTGAATTCGGCAAGTAATTATGCAATTGCAAAATGCATTCATTGCACCAGAATGCATTTTTCGAAAAATGGCATAACCACACCGTATAGACTTTTTTCCTGGGAGCTTTTTGAACACAATGCGGAAAACCGCATCTCGATATCTGCTGGCTCTAAAAATGTCTTTATTTCGGTTGATTTTGATCTAAATGCCCTGGACTAATTTTATTAGTTAAATATTAAATATAAAACTAAATAGGGCAAGATGTTCGCAAAAAGTTTTGTACTAGCTATAACGTTCCTGTTGTAGTATAAGCATTTCAGTAGCTCTAACATAGCTTAGTAGCAGCGTTTTTACGCTAAAGTTGCCAGAACGTTTATCCCTCAGTAAACTAAGGAACGACATCGTTTGCGAAAAGTTTTTATTACAGATAAGGAAGAAACGTCGATTTTGCTCGGATTCGTATTTATTTAATGTCCTGCGATAAAATCAAGAACAAACTTGAACCCGTTAAAGTGCTGAATATGGCAACAACAGCTGACCGAGGAAGTGAAACGGCGTGGATTTCGAAGGTTCAGCTTGATTGACGACTATGTTTTCGCCATCGACAAACAAGGAAGTTTCTTTCATTTCACTTGTTAGGGGAGACGCCTCGACGCTTCGTAAGCCAACCCCCGTTCTTCCTTCGCAAATATTTTATAGTTTATTATTTACCAACGTGTAGGATTAATCGTAACTTTAAAGTTAAGATTGTAAACAATATTAACATTAGCGTAATTATTAATAATTCGACCACGCAGCTGGACCGCTGACATGACTTCAGCAAATAACCAAAATTATGTTTATATGTTTTAGGGCTTTAATCAACTATTTTTGAAATTGGTCTACGCACGAAGACGCTGAACAGCTGCCTGCGTGTACGAAATATATTCCTCAGCCTGCATCCCCGGCTTACGCGTTACTTCGTTCCAGTGGCGCAAAAACTTGCTTTGCGACCTTGAACCTCAATCTTGCGGCCTATGAATTTGGACTGCTTCGCTTCGCTCGCAGCAGACAAACTCGCTTCGAAAGTTGCATCCAGGCAATCGGCCTAAAAACAGAAGCTTAGGGTAAAATCCCCCTCGTGGATTTGAATCGAGTACTTTTATGGTATTTTACGTTTTGATCGATTTTGTGGCAACCAGACAAGCTATAAGGTCGTGTACATAAATAAAGTGTGCAGAATAAACTCGTACATTTAATTTATTATATAACACCCCCACATACATTTCATTTTAGTACGACTAAATCTCAAAACACTTTTATTTCCTGTAAAATAAGTGCTCCGATTGTTTGATTTTTTCGGTTACCGAACTCGTCCTAGCCACATAGAAAATCAAAGTTTTTACCAAATTTGAACCAAATCTAAAATGCGTCCGTTTATAATTGACACCCCAAAACATCTTCTGGGGACTATGATCGGTGCTCACTGACAACTCCTGACCTAAGGTAAAACCATAAGAGTCCCTGATATAGCACATCTTTCCTAAGAAAATTCGCTAAAAAGGCTAAAAAACTCAAATCTACTCGTAGGCCTACACAAAACCCTAAATTGAATATTAGAGATGCAATTATTCCATACGATAAAATCAGTCATCATTGGAAATGCCACAGAGAAATAACCCACATGCCAGTTTAAAAGAGTAAACAGCTGATTATTATAGCAATACCGAAAATCTTAGTCATCGTTATAAATTCAAAATGTGGAAAAAATAAACAAAACTACTAAAATTATACGTATCAACTCGTATTTAGACAATCATATAATACTAAAAAGCAAGGCGTATTCAAAGTGGCACAAGAGCAGCTTAAAACCACGAATAATTCGAATAATGAAGTGTAATGCAACAAATACAATAAAATAACAGAAAGAAGTGTGAATTACCTGAAAACAATACCGCGTTTGTAAAACTAATAGTAATCAATTATTCTTCAAACAATAGCGTGTATACTATGTGTTTAATCAAGCGGTGCGGAAAAAAGTTCTCGAGGTTTGTTGATCTATTTCAGAAATTCCAGGTAATTTCTATTAGCTGTTTTATCAAATTAAATCGTCTAGGTTTATGCAATGAAAACGTAAAAACAAAGGGGCACTTTATCGGAAATAAACAGTATGATTGCAGAACTACCGACATGAAATCTGAGATGGTTTTTATACTTTAGATTCTAGATAGTTCCTTGTTTTTTTCTTTTCAAGTTTTTTTCTTTATACCAGTTAAAGACATTCATTTCACAGCGATCTAAATGAAAAACGTAAAATGTTTGAGAAATGAAAATAAAAACAAACAAAAAACACTGCATTTTTATAAAAAAAACTATCTATATATCTAATTCCGTAAGCCCAAATTTTCTAATGAAATTGTGAGCGAACGGTAGGTCTTAGAAAGCTGGGAGAGGTCTCATTTTATAGGTCTGGGCATGAAGTTTTGAGGGAAAATATTAATTTTTGTTAATTGTGTCACGAAAATTTGTTACGAAATAAAATAATTACCATTTAAATAGCATGGGAATATGTAGGTGTAAATCAAGCGATTTTAGTGTTAAAAACAGGTGATTGTATATAATAATTCCCATTTAAATAGCATGGGAATATACAGGGTGTTTCACGGGAACCCTGACAAACTTCAGGAAATGGTTCCTTGTATCGAGGGAAGAAAAAAATGTTAAATAAACATAGGTCCCAAACCCATTTTTTTCGTACTTATAGCTGAAAATAGTTTTTTTCCAGATTTAAATGTAGTTCTAGTGTTTTTTTACCTCTAGACAAAAATTGAGTAGAGATATTGTGTTAAAACTTTACTGGTAGTTGGAGCAGAAATTTCTGCAGACATACCATTGTTTTTTAGTCAGAAAATAACAAAAATTATTCGGTGGTTGCCTTCGAAATTGTAAAATTAATTAAAAAAATTAAAGCTTAAAAAATGTTTTTTTTATTTCACAAGCTTTTATGTGAAAACTACTTGACAACTTGGGCTGCAACCTTACCAAAAGTTGTCAAATTTTATGTAGAATAAGATTTTTTGTTTGATTTTTCAATATAAAATTGGTAACAGAAGTAATTGCTATGCATATGTAAAAAGTGTATTGGCCTTATTTTCTAAATCCAACTACTCCCTTAGTGTTATTTAATATTACTATTAATTAACACATGGTTTCAAGCTGGGTATACAATCACTAATCAGCTGTCTTTAGTCAGCTGATGACCCCATTGTTGACAGTTTTTATTTGTAAACAATATTTTAGCACTAGCCTTCTTTACAGTAACAATCATTTCAAAATATGTTCACTAATAGTGAGTACGCTGATATGCACTTTGTGTACGGCTTTTGTAATGGAAGTTCAAGAGCAGCTGTTGTTGAGTATGGCAAAAGATTCCCCAACAGGCGTGTACCTAACAGGCAAGTATTTACGGACACACATAAACGTTTGAGTGAGACAGGTTCTTTTAATAAACGTAAACCTGGTAATGATATTCAAACACCAGTTGAGGCGGAAGAAAACATTCTGGATTCTGTTCAACGAAGCCCAGGTACTAGCGTAAGGAGGCTTTCAACACAACACATTGTATATTCTACTCAGGCATGGAGACTTTAAATAATGAAGGTTTGGACCCTTAACATCTACAGAAAGTCCAGGCTCTTCACCTCGGCGATAATATTAGGAGGCCTGTGTTTTGTCGTTGGATTGCAGCTAATCGTCGGTTGGTTAAGTTAATACTCTTTACAGACGAGGCTCAATTTACCCGGAATGGTATTAACAATTGGAAAAACACTCACATATGGGCTGAAGAAAATCCACACGCTACAGTAGAAACAAACTTTCAACGAAGATTTTCAGACAATGTTTGGTGCGGACTTATTAATAACAAACTTATAGGACCTTACATTATAGATGGGGTGTTAAATGGTGTAACGTATTTACTGTTTTTATTACGGTTATACGGTTATGTATGTCCGTAAATACTTGCCTGTTAGGTACACGCCTGTTAGGGAATCTTCTGAGTAGAGTCGGCCCGGATTGAGACCAACCTTGACCTTGACCTTGACCTTTGAGCAGTGTAACGTGTGTGAGATGTTGACCTTGAGGATAGTTAACGTTTGTGAGGTGTTGACCTTGAGGAGAGTAACATGGGCGTTGAGGGTGACCTTGAGGCGCCGACGCCGGCCACTGTTTCCGCCCGCCATCTTTTTCCGCCATTTTGTTTCCGCCATCTTTTCTCCGCCATCTTTATTTTTTATTTTCTAAATTAAATTAAATTAAATTATTTTCTTTTTAAAACAGAATAAATCAGCTTTTCTGAGATTTCGCCATCTTTGCAGTCCCACGTGACCAATATTTATTTAGATTATTTCTTTTTATTTAAAAACGTTAGTACAGAAGGGTGATTCGAACCTATGGAGTTTGGTACGAGAAACAGACGCCTTTGCCGTTTGAGCCATGACGACATTTCTAGTTTACTATATTTAAGTTGAGTACATAAGTGTAGCAGATTGCAGTGTTGTAATATTTGGGAGTATATCGCAGCCAT
>JAGFPH010010794.1:0-11895 GCA_018207615.1 Philaenus spumarius
TTAAATCAAATTTGTACTTATTTCAAAGCTAATATAATTGAAGCTGAACTTAGTAGGTTTCAATTATATTACCTATAGGCTATAGTATTAGTAATTAGTAATATTATAACTTTTACTCCCAACTTTGGGGCAAGTATTTATAAAAGTATAATTATAAATATGGCTCCACAACGTGTGGGCAATTGAATTTCAAAGGAATACCTATCAAATATATATATAATTATAAATTTGACGCCCAACAAAAGGGGCTTTTAAAAAAAAAAAAAAGAAGTATATATATAAAAATATGTTATACTAGGCTAACTTAAGTACGCTAATATTATATTATTAGTTATATTAGCCTATCTAATAGTGTAAAATACTACATACTTATCACTTTTTTTCAAAAAAATCCCAGCATAAGGTTGTTTAAGATTAATCTTTCTTCTTAGAATCTCAATCAAAACGGGATTTGTGATCTGAAAAAAGTTTAATTTGCAATTTTAGTAGGCCTATCAATTTGAAAAAATACATTATTAGGAATTAATTTTACATTATATAAAATTTTACTTCCCAAACAACATTTGAAATAGTTTTAAATTATATATAGCCTACGGACACAAGTTCAATATCAATAAATTACACTGAAATTATTGGCTTTATTCTCTTTATATTTACATTTTCTCTAAATACGGTTCACATTTATATTTTCATATTCATTTCCCAGATATTCTCTGTCTGAGTAGGCCTAAATAAATTTTACCTGACAATCGATCATGATACATTCTTGTTCATGGTCAATTCTCGGCTGAAATTTGTTTATAGGCCTCCACCATCCCCATAGCCCTCCGTCTCCCTCTCCTTTTTTCTTTATTCATTTTTTAAATTATTCATCGTTTAATAGTTGAGTTGGGCGTAAGTTTACTACTTATTCGACCCAAGCCTAATATTTTTGCAAACAATGACATTGTTTTTAAACATTCTACTGCTGTTAAATGTTGAATACAGGTAAACATACTGTGACTAAATACTATAGGTTACCTATCTACAACATTTTAGGTTTTTTTAAATTATTCTTGCATTTCTGTTGCCATAGGTTAGCTTAGGGTCGAATAGTAAACTTACGCCTTGAGTTGTTTACTTCTAAGGCATTTTACATTAATATTTATCACAAATTCCATGAAGCTTCCTCTTTGCATCAATATACGAATTAAGAATTTTCATACTTATAATAAATTCCAATTAATTACGTGAAAACAGATGAACTTTGTTATTTTACAATCAAAATTGGTAAATTTTCAACCACATGAGACACTAGTAAATAATAGGCTAAATGTTTGTAACTTGACACCATGTGTTGTAATAACTTTAAAACATTGGCAGGTTTTGAAATGCAACTGAAGTGGAGAATTTTGTGTTCATAGGTTGGCAACTAAGCCGTATTAGATTGAGTACTGGTAACCTAGTACAATACTAAACATTTTTCAAAAAAATAAGCTTCTTTACTCAGGCATAGGCCTTTGCAAAATTCAGTTAAATATAAGGACACCCTAAAGACATAGAATGTTTAACAGTTAATGATGCAATCCTGCAGTTTTACACATCAGAAAATGTGTAGGTCTGATTAACCTAAAAGATCAATAACATTTACCTCAAGAAGTTTTATAAACCTGGGGAAAACTGGATTTCTGCTGACAGCAATAAGAGGAACAAATGGATAAACTTCAGGCACTACAATATTTGCAGGCAATTGTTGATTGGGAATATCGTCACTTTCTTCAAGAGGGATTCGTTCTTTTTTACTTGCCCCTTCTCCATCATCACCAGAAGAGTGATCATTCCCAGACTTTTCGGAACTGAAATTTCTGTTTATAAATACTAAGGGTAAACTCCGACTATGATTGAAGTTACAAACGCCTAAATCACTGCGTAAGGAATGTCTACATTGTAATAAATTGTAAGCAGTACATAAACATTTCGATAAGCCAACACTTCTAACGGGGTTATGAAAAAGGTTAGACTTTGCTTGACTTAAAATTAATGACGGATCTCGCTTAATAAATGTTAGTAGCGTTGTCGAACACTTCTGTCGGGCGTTGATAATGTTATACATATTATATTGGTCCAATAAATTATATTAAAAAAAACTTTTCTTGGTTATGTATTAAAAATAACCGGCACACAATGCACAAACGACTCAATCTAACACTAACACTGAACTCACTGAACACTGAACCTCTGCAGTCTGCACTGAACTGATTATCTATATAAATAGTATTAGTCGATTGTTCGAACACCTCGATGGTTGTTACTTGATCTCGATTTTTTCGCACTTTCGCAGTCGCGTTGACAGCCTGAGTCTGATGTCATCGTAAGTTTAAAGGTACGTTTACACTGGTACACAAGTATGAGGACTTGCATGAGATACAAGTTAAGCTTTAGCTTTGCTTATCCTATCCTAAAACGAGCAATCTCTGCTTGTTTGTACGAGCAATCTCGAGATCCAGCGGAAGGATTTTGCTGTAATTTTGGGATTAGAGACTTTTGGGTGGTGAAAACCACTACCTCAGGAAAACTCGTATTTTTCTAAACAACTCATTTGAAAATTGAAAATTTTTACCTTTAAGATAGGTTTTTGTGGAGAACGACATCTGTTGAAGTATTTTTATTTCGTATTAGAGTATAGGATAAACAGTTCATATGTACGAGTTCGTGTTCGAAAAATATTCATATTTATTCAATATGCAATATGTAATTACATACATTTTCCTAAAATTTTTTTTTTAAATACCGAGTAATGCTCGGTCGCCCAGGTACTGGAAGTCCTTAATGTCAGTAATCAAAGGATTAAGTCAAATGAACGTGACGACGATCAAACTGGAACACTGGTGTGTACCCACTTCTTGTGGGCCTGTCTGAAGAGTTTAAACACTTAATACTACCATTGACTATGTACTTATATAGTCAATGATACTACTAATTTAGGATTCTTATATTAAATATGTTTGAAGAAAAACATACACATAACTCATTGATTAAACACGTTCTTAGAAAATCTAAACATCTAAAAATTGAGTTTAGATTTAAAACCCTCCGATGATGGTATTTTGGTTACCAAAATGTACATCAGGGAACTAGAATAATTATATTAATAAATAAATGTGTTTCAGTTTATTTGTGTAGTTTTATTCACCGAACTTGTGGTTGGGGCTTCAGTGTTTCTAATTAGATTCTATGAATTGTACAATAATTTGATGACAATGAAATAATCTACTCCATAACAGATAGTAATGAAGTGTATAAAAGGATAGTAGAAGGTAATTATAATTGAAAGAAACTATTTTTTTTTTTTTTGGTGTTTATGTTTATTAATCCATAATCATTAATTTCGACCTTATAATATAACAAGAATTTCTTGTGGCTCAGAAGTAGCTATAGTTTTTACTTGATTCCTTAAAAGATTTAGTGCTTTTTGAAATAATATTTTATTCTTTAGTTATAGTGTTTTTTGAATTAATATTTTCTCCTTTAATTAATGTTACACTATTTAAATGGAAACTAAAGGATCGCATGAAACCTGGACCCAGCTGTACAGCAAAACAAGAAGAAAAATACTTAATCTTATCCCTTAACATTTAATACGGAACGCGATCATTTACAACAGCTGATATAGAACTAATTTTTCAATGACAAATAAATAGGTTATTAAATTTGTACAAACCAAAATTGAATAATATTAATATAGTTCAACATCAACTCGTGAGCTGTTGCTAATTTGCTAGGTTACTGAAGTAAGGTTCTAGAGGAAGTTTTGGCAAAATGTGGTACGAAATGCTCCCATCTTTGGCTATACTGACTGTAGCAATTACAGCTCCTACAATTTTTACTTACTACAATCAAATGCTTTTTCAGAGTGGAAATGTAAGTTCAAAACATATTTAACTGCTTTAATATTTACCTTAAAATTGAATCCCAACCTCTAAAATTCTAATACTGAGTTTTCATATAGGCCTAGATACTAATTGCATTTAGTCTTATTCCCCACCATTCTTAGTTGGTTTATGATTTCTACTTCATAGGCCTACCTATATTTTCCATTTATTACTTTATCAGTTTAGTAATTAAGCTGGTGAAAATTTTTAGAATACCACTAGGCCTATTTCTATCATGGATAGGGCGACCAGAATTATGTAGTTGGAAAACGGGATGCTATTCGGGGAGGGGTAGGCCTATATGAAATACTTAGAATATCGTTTATATCACATTAATTACTTTTTATGAATTTTTTACAAAAATAAGAATAGGCTAATTAACTTTTATCTATATATTAAAAGAATTTATGAAAACTTGTGGCAGTCAGTACGGCCATTCTATCCGGCCGATTTCCTTATTTTTTAAATTGCAGGTAATCATTCACAGATATGTCATCAAGCATTACAAATCATGTATCTTTCGCCTTACAAACGTTATAATCAAATGCAAATTTCTGCTGTGTATTCCTTATGGGGGTTTTTTTTTGGTTCTTTGTCCACTTTGCGTTCGTATACCATTCATCCGATTGCTTTTACATTTTGCATAGTAACACAGGTTAACCCTGGGAAGGTTTTAGGCCATTTACCAAAGTCCTACGACATTAGGGCTACGCCCCAGTGGCCCTCAAAGTTTCAATGTTAATCTTATGGAAGAAAAATTTCTATTGATTTTATCAAAAACAGCTGATTTTATCAGGGGCACAAAAACAGCTGTTCGTATAAAAAACTTAGCAACACATCATGTTTGTTTACTTTCATTACCATAGCAACATTACTTAGAAAATTTGAAGAGTATTACCTTTTTGAGGTTACATTGACAAACTAAAAACAAACACAAACAAAAATCAAGGAAAAATGCTAACTATATTTTAATTAAATTCAAACATTGGTTGTTACAAACCTATTATATATAAAACAGCTAATTTGGATCAAAAACTGAACATAATTTTAGGGTGGGCCTACAATAAACCAAAACACCAATTGGGCTAATTATTAGAATCAGGTTTTATTATAATTCTTCACAACTACCAGTTTTTTTTAGATTAGGTAAAATTTTCCAACTGCGAGCGAAGCGAAGCAGCCATTTGAGGCCGAAGGCCGAGGCGGGGTTGGGACGCGGAGCGTCCAGGGGCAGAGCCCCTAGTTTAACTAAAAATAAACTTCATTTAGACAAAATGTAAAAATCAAACCACTTATTCTCAAAACAAAAAAATATTGCATAAATCTTTAACAAAGAATAAAACATATTAGATCTACATACGCAATAAAAGTTAGTAAAGAGACATTAATTAAGTAACAAGTGTACTTTTAGTATTTTTCAGATGAATGAGTTGTTTTCAAAATGACAGGTTTTTGTTTAGTGATTTCATGAAACTGATCACATGAAAGACTAATATTATACTTTATCAAAAGCACGGATTTTAAAGTCGTTGTATTTAACTGTGATTTATTTTCAGGCCAGATATTATTTATTGGTAGGAAAACACTTTCAACCGACATGGAAACGTCAAGTTTCTTTGATCAAAGATTTCCCATCAAAGAAATTTGACGAAATAATTCGTTCATCAGACTTTGATGGATTTTCAAATAAGAATAAAGTACTAAATTATTATTAGCCTATAGTATGCATTATTTAGGTAACCTCCTAACAACCTCAAAATATACATTTTTTTCAGTTTTCATATAGTATATTCCTTGTGATTCTTTTCTTTTATATTTTAATACGATGGCGAAATTGACAAGGAGTGTTGAAGCTATGAAAACTTAAATTTTACATTATGAAAAAGAAGAATGTTAATGGAACATTCACACGAATCCCTACAAAAACCGCGATGTAAGGCAAAAACCTTTAGTACAAATTAGGCAAATCTTTTGCAGTCTGCAATATTTTGATTGAATCCAACTGCTGATAGAATTGTACAGGTGTAATATGTTTTCTTTGACAAAACTTTGTAAAAGATTTCATCAAAGATCTTCGATAAAAGTTTGACCAATATCTTTGATAGTGTAATATGCCCCTTAGCAATCCTTAAATCTGTCTGTTGTTGTTTACAGCTGCTGTTTCACCTATTTATCAGGCATCATCAGAACTTAAAAACACTTTTCACATTCTACAAATATTAACATAATTTATAAAAACACATTTAACAAATAAATAAAACGTACATTTAGAACACTTAATACAAATTTTTTAATGTCAGTTTGTGACTTTTGTGCGTTTATTCCAACTGAAGGTCTGATTATTCAGGTTGGTGGCTATGGGTGGAGACATCTTATCTAAGTCAAACATTAAGTTGGATTGGAACTGTGTTTGGTTATTTAATAAATTCCCTTTGTCCTTCTTGTAACCGTATTTCTGGTAGGCCTGTAAAGTATTTAATTTATCTCTCTTGTTATGATGTGGATTTCCATGTTGGTGTTTATGTCCGAGAATGATCCTGGTTTGTTAAGTGCTCAGCTAAGTTAGATTTTGTGGCATTTAATTTTGAACTGAATCTAATGTTCCTTGAATCTTTTATGGAAAGGTCGTCCTGTCTGCCGGATGTAATTTTTGGGGCAATCGTTACAATTAATCGTTTATACTCCGACGGTCTTGTCATATTTGGTGGTCGTTGAGGTTATCATTGATTTTAAGTTGTCAGTTCCATTCTATGTTATATTGTATCCCTGTTTTTTTTTAAATTGTTTTGATTTGAAAAAGTATGTTCTTGTTATATTTTGTCTCTATGTAAGGGGTTCCTTTTATCATGTTCACTGCGCTTCTTTTTCTTATTTATATAACTATTGTTTAATTTATGAATGATTGTTGTGTCATATGCATTCACTGATGCTAAATATTTGATGGTGTTCAAGGGAACTTTGTGGAGTCTGTCAATTAGGCTATGGTATGCAGCTAATTGGTGGGATATTTGGTGGTCTGAACTGGAATGGATAGTTTGGTCTGTTTTCTATATTGTAAGAATGGATGTTGTTATTTTTGTGGATAGTGAAATTTAGGAAATTGAGGCTATGCTTGTTTTTAAGTTCTACGGTGAACTTTAATTTCGGATGAATGTTATCGAGGTAATTTAACAAATATTTCCATTTGACATTTTGTTTTTGTAGTGACATGATCCAGTTAGTTTCTATATGATTTAGGAAGGTCTCAGCCATAATTATTTTCCAAAATATTTAATGTTTCTTTTAATAGGTGTATTTGAGTAAAGGTTGTCGAATGAAACCAAAGTTGCGTTGGTTTTATGTTCTATTCAGTTTGTCTATGAGGTTATAGCTACTTTTTATAGCCTACTATGGTTTTTTACACAAAAGAAGATGCTACGAATAATATTTTTTCGTTTCTTGGCTGTTCCAAAGGTTGGTGCATTACGGAAATTGACAAGTGGTCTGATAGGTTGGTTTTGTTTGTGTATTTTGGATTGGAAGGGCTCTTAGATTGGGTTCTGAAGGGTTTGTCATTCTCAAATATCTCTTTTCGTCATCTCTGAGTAGCTGTATTTAATACTATTAGTGGCAGATTTTATTGTATTTGAATGCAGGGCTATAGAATACAAGGGCTAGACCAGTCCACCACGGAAAGCGTTCCCGTCCCTGCAACTGTGATGACGTCATGGTGGTAACTCCTGCTCCATTCCCAGCGCTTCTCATAAGTATTCTCTGCTATAATAATTTAAATTTCTTATCAAAGCTGTAACATTTTTATGATGCGCTCTTCTTTAGTTTTAGTATTGACACTACACAAAGCAATAAGTAGACTGTAAACAATTAATCTAAAGATGTAAGAAGAAGACAGGGTTACAATAAAACTAACTAATTCGTAGGTAATAAACCGATGTAGTGTACTAATGTTAGCATACTTTTAATTTGATTCTCTGAAACATTTCTGAAAACTAATTACAAAATTGAACAAAATGTGCCACATAATTGAAAATAATGGTATTTATTACAATAAACCACCAAAACTTGAATGCCATACTGCAGTTTAATAAAACATGTGTAATACTTATAAAATAAAACACATAAAAGTTATAAATACTTACACATATTAAGTAGCTTATGTGCAGATATTCTCATGACATAATAATTACTGCTGACATAAAATATTTAAAAAAAATTAATAAAACTACATTATAGAAATTTTCCTTCCCTAGGCCTTAGGGAATAGTTAATTTAATAGTTGAATTTAAACAATTGAACTATTTAAATTTAAATTGACACTGTGCAATTTAATTTAGTCTAGAAGTTTAACTTAAAATTATGTTTTATTTTTGTCATCAATAATTTTATTACTCTAGGTTTAAATTTGACAATAATTATTTGTATATTATATATTTATTTATATCTAATTATTCTGACAATTTTAAGCGCATTTTGCTAGTAAAGATTTTCTTAAAACATTTTAACTTAAAGCTGCAGAAGAATTACTTGATGACCTTGGAACTTTTTAACATAAAGTAATCTCGCTTGCATCTCTTACATTAAATAAATAATATTTTTTTAATGTTTATTTTAATTTGAAACTGATTACTTTAAATTTGTTATTTTTAAATTTTGAGTTATCAATAATTACAGGTGCTCTAAGTTTAAATCTTATTATTATTTATATATTATATATTTATTTATATCTCATCATTCTGAAAATGTTTGATTTAATGTATTTTGTTACCGTAGTGAATGTGTTTCTTGGAATATTCAAGTAACGCTGCAGACAATATTACTTGATAATCTTGGTAACATTTCATAAAGTATCTCGTCTGCTACGTAACATTAAATAAATAAATACCTTGCTAAATATATAATTTAGGTGATTGTGTGTATTGTATAATTTTTTAAAAGAAATTCATGGAATGCCTCTTCGAGAAAATTAGCATTGAATATGCGTCATAAGGCGAAAATGTCGCGGAATTATATACCTTCTTTAAAAACGTGTACTGAGCAAATAATTGCGCAATATTCACTAAACTTATTAAACATATAATTTAGGTGATTGTGTGTATTGTATAACTTTTTAAAGAAATTCATGGAATGCCTCTTTTTCGAGAAAATTAGCCTTGAACATGCGCCAAAAGGCGAAAATCTCGCGGAATTAAATACTTCCTTTAATCACTTGCACTGAAAAAAATAATTGCTCAATATTAACCAAACTTGGTAAACATATATCAAATAACACGTGAGAGCTAAGGCGATCCATGGTACCAGAGTGACGTCATATCGGAGGGGGGCGAGGGGAAGGTTGGGACAGTCGGCGAGCGTCAACATCAAAGAAGTGGACCAACCCTTGTATTCTATAGCCCTGATTTGAATGTGGGATCTGTGTTGGATTTTAGTGTGTTATTTTCATTTAAAAACTTAACAGATTTTTTTTATATGTCCGTTTACCTCATTATTACCATGGCATTTCCCTTGTCGGCTTTATGATGGATAAGGTAAGGCTGTGTTTCTACACTTGAACTGGCCACTTTCAATATGGGAATCATCATCTGGTAAATAATCGGAATCTTTGACCACCATAAAACAATTCACTTACCGTAAATACTGAGGCAAGTTCATTCAGTTCTCTATCACTGCTGACTAAATTGTAACCATTCTATAATTAATATTGATGGCATTATTATTAAACTTGTTACTGTGTAAAATATTTAGAGATATACAGGGTCTTAAAAAAAAAAGAATTTCAGTATATGGTTATATTTGCAGAAATCTAGAAGTTCCTGAAGGTGTACCCCAAAACGCTTAGATAAGATTTTTACATAGTCCCATGTGTTTTGAACAAAAAAGTCTTTTAACCGATGATGTGGAATTAAAATGTTATATGCTACTAAGTTTTAAAGACCAAATTTAGAAAAAATAATGTACAGACTTCTTTTACTTGTTTCAAAATGGTGCCTGTTCAAACTTTTTAACTTAAAATATTTTTAAAAAAGTGCAACTTCACAAAAAACAAATTAAGAGATTAATGGCTAGGAGAAACCCCTGCGTGCTCCGCACGCCAACCCTGTTGGAACCTTCTATACACATAATCATGTTGTTTTCTTTATAATAAAGGTGTAGGATTAATAATAACCCGAAAGTTAAGATGGGAAATAATGTTTAAATCAAATTATTTCGTATATTTCATAACAGCAGTTACAATAAAGGTTAAAAGAACCAGCAAGGCTCAGGTCTAAACTTTCATAAAAACGTAACCTAAAAGTCATAAATACCAAAAATAGTTGCTTCTAAGTTTAAAATCAGGTGTTAATGGAATATATTAGAGCAAACAGCTGTTTTTATCTTTTATTTTATGCGATTGGTTATTATGGTAATTCATCAGTCTAGAATTTTTTGCTAACCTAAGAATTTATTCCTAAGAAATTTACAAATATTGAAATAAAACAGGTTCTTATCAAAATGAATTATAGCCTACGTTACTCAGGGATAGTAAAGCTTTTTATTAGTAAAACTATTTTTTTAATCGGTTCAGCAGTTCCAGAGATTACCCCCTACGCAAACAAACAAATTTTACCTATTTATAATATTAGTACTGTATAGACAAGTAAAATGGGACTTCATTCTAAAAGTAAAAATAACCGAATTTTGAACCAAATAACAGAAATTTTTTCATAGCACTTGTCTAAATTACATAAGAGTGGTTTAGTTCTAGAACCAAAATATTTTCCAGTGATCAGCTGTAAACATAGTTAGAGGGATTTGGAACCATCACAACTAGCGAAAAAACAAAAAATAAAATATCAATCTTCATGGGATGAAACAATCTGAACTACTAGGAGTAATATGTTTAAAAAAATTAACACTAATTTCTCTGTTTTACAAAAATTTGTTCTCAAACTTTTTTTTCTTTTTTATATTGTGTGTATTCTGTGTGACAGAAGGTACAAATTTTCAGCATAATTTTATGGTTTTAGACCGATCTATTAGTCCACTATTGCAAGCCTCTTGGTTTACTATATCAAAGTCCACTAAAGAATACCATTGAGGGACGGGCTTGTGTTCACCGAGACCTTGAACGCTCCAATCGCCGTAGTGCGATGTTGTCACGTTCTTCCCACGCTTCTAACTGACTGCGGCTGACTCAACGCAATTATAATTCTTTAAACTGTGCGATCAAGCCTCGAGCGGTAAATACCAGGAGTGTTCGAGGCTAGTAGATGTGGCAACGCTGCGCGCCCATCCTATTGGCCGCCTCGCAACGGTATTCTTTAGTGGGCTTTGATATAGTAACCCTCCTCAATATTAAGTTTTATTTATATGTAAGTAAAGTTTTCCATTTACGAAAGAAAAAATAAGTCTGAATAAATAAATTTGATTTACATTGCAGCCTTACAGGAGAACCGCGGATTGTGAATTTAACAGAAGAACATATCAGCGGGATGAGAGGCTTACTGGAAATCCTTACAAAGTCCAAGTAAGTGTAATATATTAGAATTTCGTTTTAGTTATCCGAGTGCACCAATTGGATAGTCTGAAGTCGTTTTTAATAGCCAACATTAACTACTATGCGAACATACCGCAACGTTCAAGAAGTAGCAATTTACGTGAAATAAAACCTATGCTCACCAAACAATGATTACACTTTATAATAATTCGACCACGCAGCTGAACCGCTGTCGCGAGTTAATAAGTTTTAGGGTTTCAACCAACTATTTGGGAAATTGATCTACTCACGGAGGCGCTGAATAGCTCCCTATATGTACGACATATATTAGCAGTACATAACCTTACGGCCTTGGGTTACGGACTGCTTCGCTTCGATTGCAGTGTACAAACTCGGCCTCGGATCAGAAGATGCCCCCACGATAAAATCCCTTACGTGGATTTAAACCGGGTACTGTTATATTTCGAGGGAACCAAGCGAGCTATAAGGTCGTGTAAAAAAAACAAAATGTGC
>JAGFPH010010794.1:12755-25238 GCA_018207615.1 Philaenus spumarius
TAATATAGATTTAATTGTAAAGTAGAGTAATTGTGAGGGTTGTAGTAGTACCTTAAGGGGTTGAACTTCAAATAAAATTCCAGCCTGAGATTTCAAACAAAAAATTTGTAAAAATTAACGTCTTATTGATAAATTGGGCCAAGGTATTGGTAAACTACAGGGCACGTGTTTTGGCCTTTTACTAAAAATTACTTTGTAAATAGTTCTTAAAAGACTTTACCCTTTGTAGCACTTAAACATAGATAGGTACCAAATTTAAAATCTGAACTCGTTATGATGAAAATTTTTTCCTCACGTTGAAGCACTTCTCATTTTTGGATTTGTAGTTCCATCTTTAAGTTATCAAATATTTTTTATTGTTAGCAATCATCTGAAAAATAATCAAGCCTATTTGAGTATGTTTACATTTTTGTAATATTGTAGTTTAAATAATTAGACCACACAGCTGAACCGCTGACGTGAGTTGAGCAAATTTTGAAAATTCAGTTTATAGGCTTCGCACGCCATTCCGCATATAGGGAGTATCTTCAATACACAATGCATTGCGTGCTTTGCACGCCATTCCGCATATTGGGGTTATTTTAAATACACAGTGCATTGCGTGCTTCGCACGCCAACCCCCGCATCAGGAGTATCTTCAATACAGAATACATTGCGTGCTTCGCACGCCATTCCGCATATTGGGAGTATCTTCAATATACAAAGCATTGAATGCTACGCACGCTAACCCCCCTGTATTAGGGGTATCTTCAACACACAAAACATTTTGTGCTTCGCACGCCAACCCCCGTATTGCGAGTACCTTGAACACACAAAGCATTGAATGCTACGCACGCCAACCTCCGTATTGGGATTATCTTCAATATACAATGCATTGCGTGCTTGCCACGCCAACCTCACGGTAGACTCCACCACATGGCTTTGAATTGGGTACTTTTATGGTATTTTACGTTTCGATCGATTTTGGGGGAACTAAGCGAGCTATAATGTTGCGTAAAAAAAACAAAATGTGCAGAATAACATCCTACATGTATATTTGTAGACAAAACTCTAAAACAAATTCATTATCGTAGGAAAAATCTAAAAAAATAGATACTTCCGGTCAAAAAACGTGCTTCCGATAGTTGGATTTTTTGCCTAACGAACTCGTTCGAGCGACGTAGGCAACTAACATGTGTACCAAATTTGAACCAAATCGGTTTTAAAATGCGACCGCTAGAGTGCGAAAACATACACAGTATATATGATTTTCAAACGTGTTCTGGGGACCATGATCGATGCTCATTTGCTACTCCCGACCTTGGGTCTTACCATAAGGGCCACTACATTAGCTCATTTTTCCTATGGAAATTCGCTAATAATATAGTTAATTTATACACTTGTAGTTTGACAATGTAACTGTTGTAACCCAATGAAGAAAATTTGAGGAGTCCTTAGACCTAAACCAAATGATTGTGACTAACACTTAACACTGTTAATTGAGTAGAACCCTGATGTGAACAGAAGTGTGAAGGCTGAATGTAGTGAATGCTATTATTGTGGTGCATATTTTATTTTCAACTCGTAGTTTTAAGAAATAATTTTTTTCTTGTTGTTTTAGGGACTCGAGTCAATCCCAGACGACGAATAGGAAACTCATCATATGGACTCAAGATTTATATATTTAATTTGAGAATTTGTTGTTTAATGTTCACTTGATAGTACATGTAGTTGTAATAAAGGCAGACCAGCTATAAAGTGATTAAATCATTTATTTTGTACAACCTCAATAGCTGAGAAATTGTTTAATGTATACACATTAAAATAAGACTAGAATGGTTTACTAATCAGACGAAGCAAACATTTTGAAGAAAAAACTTCTTTAGCCGCACCAAACACTTTTGGATGTAGTAAAATATACGAACTAGCGATATGCGTCTTAGAGTAAGGCACTTTTGGGTTTTTGATTTCTTCTTCTTCATTGTTTACACACCGTATTAAATGTAACAGCTGATCACGAAAGGAGAAATCGACAAAATAAAATAGGTAGTGGTAAATTCAAAGGTTTAAAACTTGATAGCTGTTATGGATTTAGTAACGCCACACGATGAAGTCGACATCACACTTCCTAATTTTGTAAGTTGTGTTAAATTAGTGTACTTGGCGATAATTTCTAAAATTAAGTGCATATGTTTCGACCGACTATTTGGAAAAACTCACGAAGGCGCGAAATAGCTGCCTACGTATACGAAATAAATTAGTTGAATTTGTTTGCACCTCAGCCGGCAGCCCCGGTTCACGCACTGCTTTGTTTTATTTATGGAAAAATTAGCTATGTGCCTCAGATTATGGACTGCGCTTTGCGAATTTGCATGTTGACCTTGAGACATCGGACTGATCACATCAGATTGCTGCTCACATGTGAATTTGGCACTTCTATTGGTATTTTACGTTTTGATCGATTTTTAGGAAACACAGGCTATAAGGTTGTATAAAAAAAAACAAAAATGTACAAAATCATCTATTGTATATTTAAAAAAAAAGAAACACCAAAAAAGTTTTGTTCTAGTAATAAAAATCTAAAAAATTGTTACTTCCAGTCAAAAAACGTGCTTCCGGTTGTTGGATTTTTTTTCCTGCTAACGAACTTGTTTGAGCGACTTAGAAAACCAACGTAATGTACCAAGCAACAAATCGGACATATAATGCGGCCAGTAGAGTGCAAACATATATATATATATATATATATATAACACTTTTAATGACACCCCAAAATGTGTGCTGTGAAGCATGATCTCCGACCTTAGGTCTCACCGTAAGAGTCACTGCAATAGCTAATTTTTCCTTTGAAAATTTGCTGAAATAGTTATTTGTGTATCAAGAGTGCACAGTTGAGTTTGTCGCACGAAATAAACATTTGACGCCTGAGGGCGACTAAGTAAACTTAGCACCCGTAATACTCACAACTTTTTCCCTGAGTGTTTTACTTTTTTTTAAATCCGTTTTACTAATCAAAACGTGTTAACATTACAATCTAGTTGACAAACGTTCTGCATATTCCAAGTAGTATTGTAGTTCACATATGTGCCACCAAGAGCAGCACAACTCTAAACAAAACAATCAACATTTCAAAACATAACCCACATCAGCTGTTTACTTTGCACCCTTGGGTACAAGGGATTGTTTCATGGGACAATATTGTTTTAAACCGTTCATGGGATAGTAATGTTTTTTTTCAAAAACCGACAACTTCTAAACTAAGCAAGATACGACACATGTTGTATTGTATTATTGGCTAGTTTTGACCTGCTGAATAACACGGTAAAGTCTGGTAGAATGGTTGTTGGACTTCCTGTACTAGACACATCTAGTTGAAAATGAATGAACTAAAAATAACCTATAAAATTTTATAACAATTCGACCACGCAGCTGAACGGCTGATGTGAGTTGAGCAAATTTCAAAAATTAAGTTTATAGGCCTGTGTTTTAGGGTTTCAACAAACAATTTGGGAAATAGGTCTATTCAAAACGGTGCTGAATAGCTGCAAAATGGTTCGCACCCCATTCCGCATATTGGGAGTATCTTCAATATATAATGCATTGCGTGCTTCGCACACCAACCCCCGTATTGGGAGTATCTTCAATACACGATGCATTTCGTGCTTCGCACGCCAACCCCACGGTAGAATCCACCACATGGCTTTGAACCGGGTACTTCTATGGTATTTTACGTTTTGATCGATTTTGGGGGAACCAAGCGAGAGCTATAAGGTCGCGTAAAAAAACAAAATGTGCAGAATAACATCCTACATTTATATTTGTAGAAAAAACAAATTCATTCACGTAGGAAAAATAGTTACTTCCGGTCAAAAAACGTGCTTCAATTGTTGGATTTTTTGGCTAACGAACTCGTCCGAGCGACATAGACAACCAACATGTGTACCAAATTCGAACCAGATCGGACTTAAAATGCGGCCGCTAAAGTGTGAACACATATATACACGATTTTTAATGACATCCCAAAAAGTGTTCTGGGGACCATGATCGGTGCTCATTTGCTACTCCCGACCTTGGGTCTTAACATAAGGGCCACTGCAATAGCTCATTTTTCCTATGGAAATTCGCTAAAAAGGCAATTATTCCATTTTTGCTTAATCTGACTTTTGTTCAACTGCTTTTCTGAATGTGTTATACTGTTACTAGGGGCTCTGCCCCTGGACGCTTCGCGTCCCAACTCCGCCTCGGCCTCAGATGGCTGCTTCGCTTCGCTTGCAGTTGGAAAATTCGCTAGAGAATCTCGTTAATCTTTGCCTCGTTTGTACATAGGTTTGTAAAATTATGAAACCAGGCTTAAATATATTAACAATAATTACAAGATTAATTATAACCTCAAATACATGATTTAGAAACGTCAGAGGCTTTCATTACGATTTTAGTCATATTTCTACTATCTTCTGTCAAATAAAGTTTTGAAACCAGGTCTAAATATAGTAAAAATTATTAACATAACCTCAATACTATATTTCAGAAATGAGCCAGGCCTATATTACAAAATTTACTATTAGAATTTATCCATCTTTGCTAAGTTTACCTTTTTTTTTTTGACAAAATAAATTATTAAATCAGGCCCAATTTATTCTAATTTCAACGTGCTAAAACAGTATAAATTAGCTTGTTTTTTAACAGTAATTAAAAACTATCCAATGAACAGCTGATAAAACAGTATAAATTGGCTTGTTTATAAACAGCTGTTTTGATCGCTATATTTACTATTTCGTTGTTATTTTGTGACCAACATGGCAACCCATAAGACCCTATGTTAAAAGTTTTCTACTTTTAAATTAGATTTTCTCAAAAAATTGTGTTTTTACACGAAATACAACTATATGGGTGTACTTAAAAATTAAAACTACACCTAAATACAAAATTTCTTTGAATTCGTTAGAGCCGTTGTGAGATCCGCGACAGATACAAAGTTAGATACAAGAATTGCTCATTTAAAGTAATAGGATAATTTATAAGCATTAGGCCTATTTCAACTATAGTTGATTCTTTTCTTTCGACAGGGAACTGATAAAACAAAAACAAGAGCAATCAAAATTTGGTAAAAACTCAGAAAGTTTAATGAAGTGATCTGTTTGTTTATAGATTAACTACTATGAATGAAGTTTACACCTAACTTTTTAGTAGAAAATACATAAATTAATGATACTTTAAATTCAAAGTCAATAATTTGTGACAATTTTTCAAATTTATATTTAGGAATTTTTGAATTCATCAGTATTATTTAGGTAACTAATTAATTCTGTTGACTCATCTAATTTGAGAATAAAGATAGGAAACATCACAAGACTCTACAAATTGGTTTAAGGTAGGTACACATAACTATTTTGTTCATAATATTTTGTATTGCTTACATTACTTTATTTTGTGCAATTTTAACACTTGCATTAAATTATCCTTAAATGCATTTCTACTATACAAAATAATATAGTTTAACAGACTAAATCAAATTATTATCTGCTTTAGCAGGAGCTGTAAACGCTTGTAACAACTTAATTTCACTGTTTTAACAGAATTTCAGGAAATTAAAAAATATTCCAAAGGACTTATTAAAAACAATCAGGATTTCTTTTATATACATTCATAGAATCGTAGTTATTATTATTTTTTACATATACAATCCAAAGCAATAAATTTTATTTACACGTTTATAAAATTTATAAACAATGGTTATTTGTTCATCCCAGTCTATGATTTCGTAAGAAGAAAAGAAAGAATTAAAACATATGTTAGGCATCAACGCAAATATAAGAACACACACACTCAATGCATCGTTTCTGTTCCTGCCTGCGTACTTATACACAACAACATAATTAAATACAAAATATATACAGTTTATGCCACATAGCTATATTCATCAGAAGAGTTTGGCGTTCTTTCTATATACTGTTTATCTATTAAGGCTTCGATACATTTCTTTATCATGCTGATAGCTGGTGCGAAAGCCTTTGACTGACTAAGTACCTAAAACAAAAAAGCAGTAATATTATCAGTTCCACATTATCTACTACCTCATGGGCACCCATATGATATTTTCTAGGGGGGGGGGGGGGGGGGGGTAGACCGGTGTATGGGGCTTAACACGTTCACTGCTAAGGAGCTTGACACTGAATACTACGAGAAGCGGCCGATGCACAGTGCATTGCACGCCAATCCCCGAATTGGGAGTATTTTCAATACACAGTGCATTGCGCGCTTCGCACGCCAACCCCCGTATTGGGAGTATTTTCAATACGTAATACGATAATTTTAAGCCTATATGCTATGGACACACTTGTGTGTCCGCTTTAAAATATTAGTGATTATTATGTTAAAAGGTTAAAAAATAAAGTAATTTATAAAAAATAAAAAGGTCAGCTCCTAGGATAGGACGAAATTAGCGTAGCAGTGAACTTGTTAAGGAGTACTCTCCCCTCCTTCGGCAAAAGGAGTCCAAGGATATTTTTGACCTCCCCAAGAAAACTTTTAAAATTTGGAAAGCCAATTTGGATGTTCAGATGAAATATTAACCCAATACAGTATTAGCATTGAGTCTGTACCTTTACACCGTCAGTGAACACACAAAGACCTATAAAACTCCTACAGTGTCGTAACAACCCCCCCCCCCCCAAAAATTTAGTAGTAAAAATTAATTCTAGGTTTAAAAGTGCAAATTAAATTATAAAATAGACAACACAACAGAGGATCCAGCAACTTATTTTACATCATTGTGAAAACTACAACGTACAATGCACAGACATGGACGCAGTAGGTTACAGCCTTACTCTCTTGTGAGCTTGATCTGATCTATTAAATAAGAAAACTATGAAGGTTCAACAAAAATACTTTACTTTAACAAAACACGCAATGGCGTGCGAAGCACGCAATGCTGTGCATTGAAAATTCTCCCAATATGAGTGATGGCGTGCAATGCACTGTGCGTCGGCCGCTTCTCATAGTGTTCAGTGTCAAGCTCACATGTGTGTCCTTAGCAGTGAACGTGTTAAAAGGGTTTAAATTCAAATCCCCGGTCCTGACCTGACCCCCCTGAAAAGTTTTCCTGGCTATGGCCTTGGGGCGTCTCTGCCCATAGGTATGGGCGCCCATGTACTACCTAAAACACTTGTCAATTTGTTTACACTAACCTCTTGTATGAGAGCGTTGTGCCTAAGAACTTTTCTAGACTTCATGATACGAACTATAGCCGCCTGCAAGTACAACTTTCTGTCCTCGTCAACAGCTGTTACAGTCTGTTCCAACTCTTGTGGTGATTCTTTCTGCAACGCTGTACTAATACGCAGCCTTGTTCTTTTATTACTATATTCCAAATTAAGGCTAAGCACCGTATCTCCAGTAAGATTCTGTTGAGAAAACAATTTCATTATAATCAGTAAATAAATACAGTACGACCTCGATAATCCGGCACGCTCGGGGATCCGGTGATGCCGGGTTATAGAATATGCCGGATTATCGAGGTATTCCTTTAAAATGGTTTAAACAGGGAATAAACCATAAATAAACGCACATGTACTGTATATACATATATATATATATATTATTGGTTTGTTAAAAAGTTGTTGTTTAATCTTCAATGCATTTTGTTGATTTTGGTCGCAGTTTTTTGCTGCGATTGCTCTGGTGTGTATAAGCTCAAGTGCAGCGATTGCAATAAATTTTATATTGGACAAACCGGCAGGAAATTCAAGGATAGATTTAAAGAACATCTACCTAAAAGAAACATTGCAAATAACAATTCAAAATATGCTACACACCTAATTGATAATGATCACAGCTATGACAATTTGACAGTAAATTTAATCCCTTTGCATTTATGTAGAAAAGGTCGCCTAATGAATGCATTGGAAGAATTTGAAATTTACCAAGCTAATTTGCACCAGAGTAGCTTAGTTCTCAATGAACAATTACATTTTAAATCGAATAGCCTGTATAACACTGCAATTGCTACCTGTAGGCCTATAAATAGTATTTACGATGGAGATAACGGAAGTAATCTATTAGTCGACCAGTGACCGGTGCAGCGGTAGCATGACCTAAAGCCAACTGTTTTTAAAAAATGTTTAAACTGTGTTTTTTGTTTTTAATTTTATATGTGCAATAATTCGTGTTTGGTATGTGTGTATGTGTGTGTTTGTTGAATTATGACGTGCTCACATGTGAGTAAAATTTATTTAAATTGTATAAAACCTGAAGATGGGAACGTGTTCCTGAAACGCGCGTAGTTTTACACTACAGAAAATAAGTTGCAAGACGGGAAAAAAAGGTATATATATATATATATTAATATTGTAGATATACATTACTTAGTTGTTAAACTATTGTAACTGGAGACATAAAAATGAACACAATAATACAAACACACACCTGAAGGCAAAACGTGTTGACAAACCGAGGTCAGAACGACAACTGGCCGAGGGAATGGCTAAAGAAGGGGCCTATTGTTCATTAAGTTTAGTTTCCTAGTTTAATTTGGTTTTCTAAAAAAATCACTGTAAACCAGCTTCTTATTGTAAAAACAATTTAGGGAAAATGTTAATAAATTGTAAAGTCAAAATAGACGACATGAAAAAATGTGGTGTTTATAAGCTAACTTGTATCATCTGTAATGCAGCTTATGTAGGCCAAACAGGCCGTAGTTTTAAATGTAGGTTAAGTGAACATAAAAGAAGTTGGCGGTTGGGTCATAATGACTCTAGTTTCTCTAACCATCTAAAAAATCATTTAGTGTCAGATTTTTCCAATAATATTAACTTTAAGATTCTCCATGTCAATGATAAATTTTTTTGTTTTACGTCCTGCTGTTTTTCACTTAAGGCTAATGAAGACGGGACCTACAGTTTTACGTGGAATCCGAACCACAGCCAACGATGTCTGTTAAGAAAGCATTTAGAAAATTATTCGGGGTCAATGGGAATTGAACCCGGAACTTTTCCATTGATGGTTGCCATGACGATTGATAAACATTGACGCCTTAACAACCATGGCCACCGTTTTTAAATTCCTTGGAAATGTTAGAAATTAAGAGATTATTTTGTAAAGATGCTAGCCTTGTACTTAACGATCAGGTAGAATTTTTGTCCAACTCTATTAAAAACATTGTCAACCTTATGACCATACGTATCTCCCCCCACCTTTCCTTTTTCTTTGTTGTGAGTAATTGTTCTATGTTTAAAAACTTTTGTTTTTCTAATATTCTTTAGTCTGTAAAGCTGCCTCGTCACTGGCAAAACCTTGGTCGGCAAGATTAAAAAATAAAACTTGTAGGAATTACAAAAAATTGTGTTGGTTTTTTAATTGAATATGGAATTCTAAAAAGTACCTTCGGTCGTCACTACCAATCATATCGTTTAAAATTGTATTAGTAAATTATTTCTAACTACATTACACCTACCTCTGAATTAGCAGACAAAAGCTTACAATCGACTAGACTTGAAACGTGTTTATCAAACTGATCCGCGTTCAACTGTAACGTTTCCTGTACTTCCGTGCAGGTGAGGGTATCACAGTTTTCAAACAATAATAGCACTGCCATTTGAAATGTCTGCATTATGACTATGTATGTTTTCTTTAAGTATCCTAATTTTAGTTCCCCTGTTAACAAACATGCAAATATTTATCAATAAGGCAAACTTGTGAAACAAGTAAATTTTTCGACAAGAAAAGGTCATACAAAATAGTGGAAAAATGAAACAAAAAATAAAGAACTATTAGCTAGTTCTATACAAGACACGATAACAAACGAATCCATAAGTGGTTGACCTTGAGCCTACTCTAGACTTCTTGTGTACAAATAACAGCCTACGCATTAATAAAAATAAAACAAGAAGCGTTTACTTAACAAAGGAAACAATTGCCTAACACATTTTACTGGGGAAAATGTCTACATATATAAAATTAATAATGTTTTACATTTTCCATACTGATATTTATTGTTAAATGCTGAATTGAGTTAAAATACAGAGAATGCGATTGCAAATACCGGAGATTACATTCACGGAGATCCGTCCTAAATACGAAAACGAGCAGGTCTGACAACTGCGTATCTCTTGGTATCAATAATCAGTATCGAGTTTCGGGTATCAATTCTCGATACCGATACCAAAGCTAAAGTATCGGTGGTATCGAGAATTGACCCATCCCTAGTCAGAAGCAAAGTGTTATAAGTCAAGAAAATTTTAAAAATGACTTTTCCACTATTTCGATTGGTAACATCAGTATCTGTTATGTGGTATAAGTCTACTTATAAAATTAACCGTGTGGTAGCAGCATTTTTACTACATTGTCTAAACGCTACCTGCTACTTCTCCCGGGCAACAATTCTTCTGTCCTGAACAATTACATGACTTATACCACACTTTCATATCAGAAGCGGAAAACATACAAATCATATTTCAAATGACAATAAATTAGTTAAACAATTAAAAATAGGCATAATGTTCCATTTAAGGGCCATACTTATTTATCAAACAACTGAAATGATCAAATTTACACTTGCTAGTGGTCCAATTGAAAATTATTGCATAAAGTGGCCAACTTACCTTGACATAAGTGATGTAACCAGGTAAGTTTTCTTCCGCTAAAGTGTCTATGGTAGAAAAATTCAAACTGAAAAAAATAAATCGCATGAAATATAAATATTTTATTAAGTCCATCTTATAAAACTAAAATGTAGATTTCTTTTAAAAAAATGCAGATTTTCTGTAAAAAAGACAAATCCAACAATGTATTTAATAAAATTAGTCCGACTGATCCCAGATTAAAGAGATGAACACTATTATAAAATAAAACAGTTTGTCTAAAGTATATTAGAGAACACTTGAGACAATATGCCGTGACACTTCTTAAAAACGATCAAGCCACTCTGTGCTTGCAACGAAAGACTCGTCTCAGTTCATTAATTTATTTAATTGTAAAGTTTTTTCTTTAATCAAGGACCAACAAACGAACAACTTGACGGCTGCCAAGCTTGTCTAGTGGAGTGGTTTTCACAGTTTGGTGGAATTCGGTACGTGTTGAAATTTCAACGCACTTTCAACGACGTCTAACCGTTTTAAAACTTCAAGCTTGACTTTGTACGTTTCCGTTTCAAAGCCATTTCACTACAATCACAGAATAAAATATGGTCACATTATAATAAAGTACGACACAATAGAATAAACAACACGTGTTTATGCTGGTGCTTAACAGACACTAACAGTAACGACACTGTGGCAGTCTGAAACTCTCCTCCAACACCCGACCGCACTTTTCCAACTGTACTATTCACCCAACCATTCTACTTTAGAGTTCCGCTCTCTTATCACCTATTAAAGTGGCTATTCACCTACTTTGCCTATTTTGTTCCTTATATATATAAATAATATTTCAAAAATAAATATGCAGGGGAACTTATTTCTATTTGCTGACGATGCATCCATTTTGTTCAAAGGGGAATCCTGGAATGAAGTTAATTCCCAGGCTACTTGCGATTTGTCAACAATAAAATGTTGGTTCGATCATAATGCACTAACTCTTAATGTCCGTAAAACAAAGTATATGACGTTTTCAATAAGGGAGAACAATCGGGAACATATTAATAGAGAATTGGTTTTGCACTCGTGCGGTGACATAATCAGTAATCATTGCGGCTGTGATCGGCTCGAAAGAGTCGACAAATATAAATATCTTGGAGTTATTTTTGACGATCGATTAAAGTGGAATGAGCATACTCTTTTATTAAAGGTAAAGTTCGTAAGCTGACATTTGTGTTTAGACGGTTTGCTGGCATTTTGAATGAAAGCGAGTTAAAACAAGCGTACTACGCGTATGTGCAATCAATTTTACAGTTTGGTATTATTGCATGAGGAGGTGCTGGTAAAATTCAGATTGAGCGCATACTAGTTGAGCAAAAAGCTGTTCTAAAAGCAATGATGAATAAGTCTCGAATGTATCCAACTGAAATGCTATTTAAAAATATCCAAGTGCTAGATATAAGACAACTTTATATTAAATCTATTCTATTGCATATATTTAAGAATAAAAGTAAGTTATTTACAAATATTAGGCATACGTACAGCACGAGAAATGCTGTAAGATTCGGGATTGCTACATCTCGTTTACGCAATAAAAGGTCAGAACTAAGTGCGCAATATGTGGCTCAGGTGTTGTATCGGAATGTACCACTGAAGCTGAGAGACACGGAATTGCTTCAAATAGACACATATAAGAAACACGTGACACAATGGCTGCTTAACATTGGTAGGGATGAGTCTGAAAACCTCCTCAGGTCGGTGTATAATTGTAGATAATTAGAATATAAGTGAGTGTACATACCAGGATGGGAATGTTGTAACTTAGTTGTTACAAAAGATAAAATAAAATGTTAAGTTATACTGTGTTAAAAAAAAATGGGGTTCTATAAAAAATTCAAAAATAAAAAAAATATGTTTTAAATCAAAATAAAAA
>JAGFPH010010794.1:25248-37954 GCA_018207615.1 Philaenus spumarius
TTTTTTTTTTTTTTTTATAAGGCGAAAACTCTATACTAATATTTATGAGTGTACAAAGTGCTGGGATGTATTCGCATGCTAGTGTATTGCAATGGATGATTAAGTGTAAGTATATATATTTGTGGAATGAGTTTAATTGTATGATAATCTATAGATGTACGCTTGGGTATAAATGGTTATTATTATTGTTCTCCTCTTCTCATTTTGTTCTTGTGTGTGTATTCTTGTGGTATGTGATAGTCTATTGGCGTTTTATCTCAATAACTACTACACTGCCACCACCAGAACAACAATATAAATGAGTCTTTATAAAATAATTATGACTATAAAATATATTTACATGTCTGGCATGATAGTTTCGATCGCATTGCATTTGGGCACTCAACTCATTACCTACACACAGGCGTAAGCCCATGTAGGGATTATTCTTTTGAACCAAATTGTAAGAAAATGTAAAACCAAAACAAAAAGAATAAAACCATATTCTATTCTATTTCATACTGAGATTTGATTATGTTTAGACAGACCTTAAATATAAACTGTATAATCACACACAATGCAACGTTATTGTGTAATTTAAGTTTATTTTAAGAATGATTTCGCTTAATCCGAAAAGGGCCCGGTCTCAATCATTTCGGATTACCGAGACACCACTGTATTTGACTCGCCCTAGTATTCATAAATATTTCATTTTTATTTATTAGTCATGACTCTTTTGAAACAAAAATTTTAATTTTTTGTGCATTTTAAATTTTTCTGTTATTTTTAATAGTTTTATCATATTTATATTTTTGTTTGGTTACAGAGGTTCACTAGCTGTGTCTTTCCTTTTAGGCTCTCTTTTCAGTTTCCTTTCGCCTAACCCTTTAGCAGGGAGGGGTCTTATAAAATGGTGTACTGACAGCTGCAGTACGTTTTGAGCTCCACTTACCGTGCGTCACACAACATAACCGTTTAAATATTCATAATTTCCGATTTCATTTCCAATCGATATTATTTTCAATCTATTTCGATGTCAATGTTACTACGGATCAAATATCATTTACTACGGTCACTGTCCATTTAAAAGTTAAAACGCCACATAAATAATGACAAATACAATAATAGACAAAGCACCAAAAATAAAATATAGAACGTAAATAACAAAAGTAAAATTTTGTATAAAAAAGATTTGTAAAAAATATGAATGCACAATAGAATAACAAAGAAAATAAACAAGAAACTCAAAAACTCTGCTAAGAATACTGCACTATATTATTCTGCAAGTAGAAAAATCACAATGAGATTGAATTCAGGGTGGAATTGCAAAGGCGCCAAATTGAAGGTGTGGCAGGAACCCTCCCACCTTGTATGTAATAATAATTAAATAAAGTAAAAAATAGGTTAGGTAGAGATGCAGGCTGTCGATATTGCTGTGATCGGAGTTAGAGGTAAAGGGGGGGGGGGGAAAGCTGGTTGGAAAGAACCAATAAAATGTGACAGTCAGTCTGGGAGCAAGCACGTCCGAGTAGGCTCAATAGATGGGGGAATATTTTTGCCTTTGCTTTATGTGTAAACTGTAGTTTAGGATAGTCAGTACGGGACTAGCAGAGGTCGAGTAGTTGATTTAATAAACGATGTTAAATCCACTGCGAGTTTACCACCTTATTTGAAGAACCTTCTCCGCCACCAACCATTCTGGCAACGAGCCGGACTGGCAGCGAGGGACTTGTCACAAAGGTCATTCACAGTGCGCATTATTACCGCAAGGTGACAGTACTGGCTTGTAATGAAGCAGAAAACATGTTGTAGTTTATATTATTGCCGTAAGGTCAATTTTCTGATTTAGTTTCTTCACGTGAATAGTAAAAGACATCATACCAAGTCAGTACTACTTTGGTACTTATACCGTAGTTACGCTGAACTCTTCTACAAGTTAAAGCCATAATAAATAAATATTCATTTGTTAATATCAAAGAAATAAGATCAATTATGCAGTTTTAATTTATTATTTTCATATTTGATTCAGTTCAAATACCACATAAACAAGATTTTTTACAGCTACCCATTAAAAGACGAATAAATAACAAAATTGTAATGTACTAACATAAAAAAAAACGAAATACATTACAATTTGTGAAAGAAGGAAATATTTTTTTAGATTCTTTACAAAATACATAATTGAAAAATCAAAATTTACCAACCATTTGTACAGACTTTTCTAATTCTTGAGGTACGGCAAACGAAGTAAGAGTTGTCTGGCCAAGGGGCCAAGCACCTGCCTGCAAACAAATTATATTTATTAACAAAATAACCAACTTCTTTCATGCGTACGTTTTTTATAACATTATTTATATTTTACCTATTCTTTACCTTACAGAAGAGCTTTTAATTATAATTTCCTTAAGTCTGCACCTACTGTTTTTTGCTGTTTTGGCTTATGTTCACCCATTGTCAAATCCATAATTTCTGTAGGCTATTTTCTACATCGTTAACACTCTCAAAATCACATTTTTTACACACAATTACAAATTCTGGCATTAGGGAAAATACATATACATTCTAGAACAATACGAAATCTATACCCATTGGAAAGGGACTCCAACAAACACACTAAATGGCAAACAAAATATCCAATTTAATTTTCTAGTTGATTTACTATCAAGGTTTGAATCAGATAATAATTGAAATTAAATTCAGCCTGTTTCTCGGGTAGTAATGGTTCTGACGAAGCCTGCAACGGATTGCAACGACAATTGGACATTACAAATGCCTGGTTGGTTAAGTGGGGTATAAAAACCAGTGCATCCGAACCACATCGCATTACCTTTACTCTTCGTAAAGGGTAATGTCTCTTAGTTATGTTGGGGAATGATATTTTGGCTTAGTCCGAATGCATTAAGTATTTTGGATTCTACTTTGATCGTCGTTTAACTTGGAAAAATCGTGCCAAGAACAAGAGAGATGTGGTCAACAGTTGTTTCTGAAACCAACTTTGGCTCGTGTAGACAATCTGCCCTGTCTCTCAACAATAAACTTTTGGTCTATTGTTCAATTCTGAAACCTATTTGAACTTTGTGCCATTGTAAGCAGGTCCACTATTGCAACCAATTGAATAAAATAACACATAAAACAGCTGATTTCCATTAATAGCTGATTTCAAACTTTGAAGCAACTGTTTGTATTTCTAACTTTTAGGTTAGGTTTTTTATTTAAGTGTAAACCTGAGCCTTGCTGGTTCTTTTAACCTTCATTATAACTGCTGTTACGCGGAATAGGCAGGGGTTTCCTCTAGTATACTATAAACCATTGTCGGCTAATTCACATCCGGAAATGAACAGGACCAGTCCCTTAAAATGTTTAGTTCAACATGAAATTACTCTTTCTATTTAGTTGTAATAGTGTGTATTAAGAGTTTGTGTGTGTTTTTTAAGTTATTCACAATTGTAAATGTGTGTAACCAATGTGATTTTAAAAGCGTTAACAAAGCAGAAAGTAACTTACTGACATGACTCACGTGACCATGGCTGAATAAAAACGGAATGGCTGTAGGGCATACAAGAAAAAACAGGATATGCAGACGGAAGGAAATTAATCATATTATTAAAATAAATATTACTCTAAATCTTACCTGCAGGACATATATTGAAAAGTTTATTCCCAGCTCAATAGTATCATCTTTGAGAAACTGACTAAATTTATTGTTGAGGTCAGAGGAGACTGACATATCCGTGAACATGCGATGGAGTTTGTTCGTGAATTCGTATCCACATGCTTGCTAAAACATGTACAAATAATAATTATGCACTTTAGTCTGTAATAGTAACAACTGTGATTATACAGGATGTCCCACGAGGAAAGGTAAAGGTTTTAGGAGGCGATTTTACTACTAAAAACAAGAAAAAAAGTCTAGTAAACATAGCTTGAAATGAAATGCTTAGTTTTCAAAGTACCCACCATTTTGTTTTCTTTTTTTTTTTGGACTAAAAACTCAGTATCTTTAGAAATAGAAAATATATTAACCTCAAATCTTGCGTACATATTTGTTACGTAACGTTTTACCCTTTGTAGAAAAATCCAGAACTTTTTTTCAAATATTTAAAAAATGGTAGCTATTTAAAATGTTTAATGTCAAATATCCCAAAACCGCTAACAACTTTACAAAACAGAGGTTAAATTTTTAATAACAAACAAAACGGTTTTTTATTATTTTTCCCGTAGCTCAAAAGATAACTAAAGTTATTAACTTAAATAACTGTTTCAGTAATTTTTTAGATACAACTGGGATCAGAAAACCTACAACAGCAAAAATCTTATAACAGGTGCTCGATATTACAAATTTTAATACATTTATTTCGGTAACTTTTTCACATCCAATATCGACTTATTCTAAACTTTTTAAGGTTTTTAGAACTGGTGAACATTATAGCACTTCACTGATGTTTTGCAAGTACAGTAGAGACCCGCTTTTCCGAACTAATTGGGACCGAGAACACTGTTCGGTTTGGCGGAAATTCGGAAAGGCGGATTTCATAAATATCAAAGTACAGTAAAACCTCTCTAATCCGAACCTCTCATATCCGAAACCTCCGATATCCGGCGTAGTAAAAAATAATAAATATATCTATCAAAAATGAATATTTTCGACTAAATACTGCAGTAGCGAATGATGTTTTTGAGTTGGGCTGTAAAAAGTAAAACAAAGGAATTGCGTCGGGACTCCCATAAAAATCATAAATCACGGGTAACGTAAGTCCCAACAGTTTTATCCGATTTCAAACAAATAAAATTATTACTTTAAAGTTTAAATACTTTTGTTACCGATCTATAAAATGTGTTATTTTTCTTCACAGTAGCCTTCTAATTCTATAGACACGATAACAAACGAATCAATAAGTGTTTTACCTTGAGCCTACTCTAGACTTCTTGTGTACAAATAACAGCCTACGCATGAATAAAAGTAAAAAAAGAAGCGTTTACTTAAGAAAGGAAACAATTGCCTAAAACATTTTACTGGGGAAAATGTCTACTTACATAAAATTAATAATGTTTTACATTTTCCCTACTGATAATTATTGTTAAATGCTGAATTGAGTTAAAATACAGAGAATGCGATTGCAAATACCGGAGATTACATTCACGGAGTCTATACGAGAACGGGCAGTTCTGACAACTGAGTATTTCTTGGTATCGGTAATCGGTATCGAGTTTCGGCTATCGATTCTCGATACCGATACAAAAGCTAAAGTATCGGTGGTATCGAAAATCGGTATCGAGAATCGACCCATCCCTAATTTCAACCAATTTACCCATATTAAAAAAAACCTCTCTCAAATCCGGATTTTTTGATATCCGGATCGCCCGGCGCCACATTGATCCGGATATAAGAGGTTTTACTGTATTGACTTGTTAAGACGTAAATTAGGTGTGGGGACATCTGCTTGTGTCAGTTCTACACAGCGTTGATCGGCTCGGAGGAAAGCGAGGAGGAGGTGAATGCTCAAACTGAACTCAAATCACACGTAGACGCGGCAGATGCTCTTGACCTCGCCTTAGTGTAGGTTTACACCATCTGTTTTTTTTTTCCTTTCAATGCGTTACGATTCTGTTTTCTTAAAAAAACGGAAGGGAAGGGATAGGTTATTCGAACTGTCCGTTTTGTCATCCCCCAGTCTGTCCGTTAGTCCAGCATCGTCTTGAAAAAAGATCGAGAAAAAAATAAAGAGAAAACGGACGAACGCAACTGGCGGGTGATACAACAGTACTAGTTCCTAGCTGTTGTATCTAATTCTTCCTTCTTTCTGAAGGATCTGAGGCTATGCAGACGATGTTGTAATACTAGTGGTAGGTAAGTTCGTGCCAACTGTTACGGAGCTGCTTGGGGTGGCACTGGGAACCGTTGAGAAGTGGTGTAGGAGAACGGGGCTGAGTGTCAGTCCGAGCAAGACTCTGGCAATCCCATTTACCAGACGGAGGAAACTGGAGGGTCTTCGGCCCCTCAGCCTTCAAGGTAGTGAGATCACTATAACAACAGAGGTTAAGTACCTGGGAGTGATACTGGACCAGAGGCTGAACTTCTGTGCACAGCTCAATCAAATAATCGATAGAGGTAAGTGGACACTCATGGCGAGCAGGCGCATGGTTGGGCGGACATGGGGGTTGAGGCCTAAGCTGATGCATTGGCTTTACACCTCCGTGGTGAGACCGGCCATGACGTATGGCGCTATTGTATGGTGGACAAGAACAGAGGTCCAGGGCGTGGTGGCGAACCTGGCAAGGGTGCAGCGGCTTGCCTGTCTTGCCATCACGGGAGCGCTAAGAAGTGCTCCAAGTGCTGCCCTGGACTGCTGTCTGGACATTCTCCCCCTGGATCTATTTATTAGGGCAGCGGCCAGGAAGAGTGCTTATCGCCTCGAATGCGAGGAACTCTGGATACAAGGCCCAAGGGACTTGGGACACGCCAGGATAACCACATTGGTTGCCAGAGATCGGGTGCTGGTATGATCTCGGACCATATGAAAACTAGATACTCTTTCTCAAAACCATTCCGGGTGGTAATACCAGACCGAGAGGAATGGTCAGAGGGAAGGAGACCCCTCCCTGAGCATGAGCTGGAATGGTACACGGACGGCTCAAAGACTAAAGGGAGTACAGGTGCAGGGATCTGTGGTGGATACCCCAGGCAGGAATGTGTGCTGCCAATGGGGGAAAATCCAACAGTGTTCCAAACAGAAATCACAGCTTTATTGGAATGTGCGAGGGAAAACCTAAGACTCGGGCACATGAATAGAGAAATCTGTATATACACAGACAGCCAGGCTGCATTAAAAGCCCTGAGCTCAAATGAGATCAGGTCAAAATTAGTCTGGGAATGCGCCGAATCCATCAAACAGCTTGCGGGCATTAACGAGGTTACACTCTGTTGGGTTCCAGGACATGCTGGAGTAGATGGAAACGAACGTGCAGATAGGCTGGCAAACAGGGCGTCAGCTTCTGACTTCACAGGACCGCAACCCTTCTGTGGCATATCCAAGACGACAGCCATGCAAGTGGTTGCCGACTGGGCAAGGATGGAACATAGTAGGAGGTGGAAGAACACTCAAGGCTTAAAGATGAGTAAGCTTTCACTTCTTGATCCATCAAGACAAATTGCATCGGACATCCTGTCATTAAGTAGGTGCAAGGCAAAAGAGGTGATTGCCCTAATCACAGGGCACGGCCACTTCAGGAAACATATGAAAAATATGGGTATCTTTACCGGAGATCCTAAATGCAGGAAATGTGGCCTGCAGGAGGAGACTGCGGAACACCTTATCTTCGAGTGTGAGAGGCTTGATGAGTCATAGAACCTTTGGCAGGCTGAACAAAGGACAAACAATACCTCAGGATGACCTTGTCAGCAAGATCCTTAAGTTCAACAGGCTTATGGATCTCGACAAGGGTAACTAAGGGTTCAACATCCTTAAGTGGGAGCGCAATAAGCCCAAGAGGCTGACGTGCTTAAGGTTTCGGACCGCCCACAGAAGAAGAAGAAGAAGAAGGATCTGATATCCGTTTCACCTGACGCTTGTTGAGGTAGCTTCCTTCCCGCAAAACGGATGGAAAACGTGAAAGAAACAAAACAAGCTTTCATTCCAATTTGGTTTCAGGAGTTTTCATCAAGCTTAGTCTCTATGTATGTCTCCATTCAACTTATTTGTTATAACAATAAATGTACGTTTTTTCACGAACGTCTTTTAATTTCTCCTGCTTTATGTTTAAAAAATTTATATTTTTCTGAACTCTGTTCGGAATAGCGGGGTCGAAATAGCAATACTCTACTGTAAAAGAAGACGTACAATATTACTCTACCTGAATAGGGTTTTGGTTTCATTAAATTATACAATTGTTGGATAAGTTATTACCGGTACTTATAATTTCTGTAATACTTTAGACTATGTAATCTATTTGTTTCTATGATAAAATTAAACTTTTTCAAGAAGTTTCGCTCTCACCTTAAGCCTGTTGATCATGGACTCCTCGGCATCCATAGATTGACTCTGTTGATGGATTAATCGCTTAGCCAACATTCGGCAGTAGAATTTTTGGAAAACATCCTTATCATCGATATATTTGAAAATAGTTATTGATTGAGCTAGTTTCTCATCGATCTCGTTCTCAGACATGCCTTTAGAAGACTTCTTCAACAGCATGTCGCAGTATTTGGTAAGCTGAACACAAATATTAGTTTAATTGTAATAAAATATATACAAAAATAATAGTCTTAAGTTCCTTCTAAATTTAAAAATAAAAAAAAAATAAAAAAATTACTTTGCTCGAAATAAAAAGTATAAATAACGTTGATTATAATGACATTAGGAGCTAATTTTAAAACCAGAACTACTATTTAAAACCTTTGGACGGTAAAGAATATTTTTCCTGGAAAGGAATTACCACAAAAGTTAGTTTAAACAACTTCTTTACCAGTACACTCAGTTTTTAAACTCTGGTGACATACTAGACTCACCAGTTCAGGAGATCTACAAGCCTGTTTTGGGTTAGGTCTGTGGTTAATGACAGACGAACAAGCCTTGTCCAGAGCTCCCATAAAACTCTGGTCGTTACAAAAAACTTCTTGGATTAACTCCTTGTACTTTTTATGGACTCCTAACATACTTTCCACAAACTGGGCGTGAACCTTAAAACATAGTAATAATACAAGTTTTAAAATGTTTAAATGTCTAGCACTTGTAATCTGCTTAATGTTAAAAAAAAAAAAAAAAACAATCTTATGACACATTTTCAACCTCTTTCATCTGGTGTATGAATAAATTAAACAAACAAATTATTTATTTTGTAATGTTTTGTAGAAATACACATGTAAATTCTGCACCAGTTCCAATATTAACATTTTTAAGTTCTTAATACAGTAAATTCACATTTTGAAGGGACTTTGGTTAGGTTAGGTTAGTTAATAACCTTAGGTTAGGTTAATAATGGAAAAACTATAAATCAAAGAAATCCATATTGGGAGGTGTTACGAAGTGAGATTAGTGATAGTACTTAAATCATATTATTATTAGAAATAGAATTGTGTTAGTATGGCGCAACTCGCGATGAAATCAAATCGCAAAGTTGCATTTTATAGTAAACTAACAACCGAGCTAGACGAGTAAAACTGAGTGGGGACAGAGATGTTAAATAGAGCGGAATTTATTACATAGGGGCCTTTCTTATCACAATTTGTTTGGCTCTAATTATTTTTCAGTGAGAGAGTCCCTAAGTCATGTGTGTACAAATTAAGCCCATGAAAGGCATATAAATACATCTTTTATTTAAATTGTCTACATACACCTAACACAGAGACCTATTGATTTATTCTACAATAATCAATCTTGATCCATATAAATCTTATACCTAGAGTTGAAATTAATGCATCAGCTTCCCAAATACGGATATCACTCAAGTAAATTAATTACTTCAATAATAAAACCAACAAAAACTGATTCTACTTAAAATAATTTTCCCATGAAAATCCTCAAGAAAGTGCCCTCGCCTTATTTTGTCTTCGTGGTTTCTTCCGGTCAGATCGTCTAGCCTCGACGTACACCTCGGCTGGCTCCACCCAAAAAGCCTCTCTCGAAACATCCCCCCTACTAAACATCGCTGTCCCCACTCGATTTTACTCGTCTAGCTCGGTCGTTGGCCTGCTATAAAATGCAACTTTGCGATTTGATTTAAGTGTTGAGCCGTACCAATGCAATTCTACTTCTAATAAAATTATGTAAATATGATTTAACTAGTATCACTCATCTCACTTAATAACAGAGGGGATCAAAATAGCGAGAAATTGATCTGACATGATAGGGTCTGGAGACAGTGTAATCATTATTATAAAACTAGAACTCAAACCAGACCATCTAGTCTTAATTTGTTAAACACACTCTCTTCTGGATTTTAAATATTCTTTATGAACTAGATGAATTACCCTAAAGAACTAATAGGCTACATATATACTATGGCAAAAGAATTATCTAAAATATACTATTTTCTAAGTACAACTAAAAACTTACGTCCAATAGTCAAATTGCAATTTGACTATTGGACGGTAAGTTTTTAGTTGTACTTAAAAATCAATAGTCGGTATGGCGAAAATAAACAATAATACTATTTTCATTGCATCCATTTCAAAAATTTTATAAGATCATTAATACCAAAACAAGCAGAACTATTTTGAACATTTTTCAGAGGTCTGAATATTTGACTGGCGTTTAACATTTTTGTTAATATTTAGGCTTATAAAAGTTATTGTTTTACTCAAATTTATAGGTTTCTTTGCAATGTTTTCAATTTGCTAAAAGGAATATACCTCCAATCTAACCTATAAATGAAGCCACAGCCAGTAGACACATTGATAGCCGAGCATACGACCCGAGTCACAAGCTCTACTTTAACTCACTGCAAAACTACACGAAACTTCAATCAACAAAAATTACGTACACCAATAAACTGTTTAAAAGACAATTAAATGAAGACTTTTCTTAACTCGTCATAAATATTTTCTTTAGCTTGCCCCCCTGGGCCAGGGCTTAGTGGTAAATCCAGCCCCGATTAATTCTAAAGAGAGTATTAGAACACCAATTGTTTGGCCAGCTGTTTGAGAATCAGGAAACTGACATTCCTTACAAAAATATCGTATCAGTATCGATATTTTGTGCGGTGAAAATTTAGCAGACAACAGACTTTGTGTATGTGAGAGTATGTGTGTATGTGTACATCGGTCGTAAACAAACCAGTTAGGCTGACGTTTGTTTCCATTCATTTCTTATCTATTTCCCCAAAATAATTATTTTTTGTGGATTTTCCCCAGGGCAAAATTTTCCCAGCCCAGTGTCAATTTCCCCCGAACCTTGTTCGGGCATATCTGCACACCTGCAAAACCATTCCTTTAACTTAAACTAAGCCTGCTAAAAGGTTACAAAATGAGAATATTTATTATACACACTCATTTTTTATAAATCAAAAAGGTCAAGTGTAGTTCAAATTATAACAATTAAAATGTTTTCTACGTAATTAACAGAGTTAAACTCACATTATCGCCCCGCAGACCAGTCACTGCTTCCAACCCTTGCTGTTTGATATGATCCATAACGTGACCAATGAGAACGCTAACACCACTACTGATAGAGCGTAGTAAAGGATACATGTTAGCCAGATCTTTTTTCCTTTCTTGATTTACCATGGCTTTACATTCTCCGTGGAGGAAACCTAAATGGTCCGCAACCATGTGAAGTTCGCATCTGCTTCGTACTTTGCTATGTGAACTGTAAAACACGTAACCATTATAATCACAATAACTACGTTTAACCTTTTAAGTACTAGGTTTTAGAAATCCGAACTAGGCCTACAGCCTGAGATTTTTTCTAATTTTCTGATGTTACTTCTTTTCTATATATTGTACATCTATTATTCACTTTGATTTATCTTGTATGCGGATGTTTCTTATTCATTTATATAATCAAATGATTTATACGTAAAAGAAGTATATAGACATAATAAAATACCCCATATTCTTTCGGACTTTGTATCTGAGCAGTGTTTTGTTAGTTTACGTAGGCTATTAGATAGCTACTATCCTTATATATTAATTCTCAAAAATGTTATTTGTGGCAATGCCATATTTACCTTAATTCATCAAAATTAATGATTCAATTAAACCAATGTAAATAAATAAACGTAACTAACTGAATTAAATCAGCGTATTAAATCAGGTACCGAAATTTTCATTAGTCAGCTAGTCCTACATCTATTTCTATTTGAAGTTACTCGGAAACCAAGAATCATGAAACTTATATTTATAAATTAGTTATTTACCTGCTATGTAGGAAACGATGAGATCTTCTAGTTTCGTCTTCTAGCACCTGTATAACTTTCTCCATGTACTGAGATACATCGCATTCCTGGAGTAATCTTGCTGCTTCACGCTTGTAGTGTTCGCCGCTTGCTTCCAGGAACGGTTCTTCAAATAGTTTCTCGTAAAGCTAACACAAAAGTAGTTTTGTTTTTACATTCGAACTACTTATAGATTATCCTACATACCATTTGCTAATAGTAAACTGATACTTACTGGCTACATTATCAAGTCATACTTAATAAAACAAACATTTCGTGAGACTACCTCACTTGTCAAATGATTGAAAATAATAGGGGTTGAATTATACTAGTAGACTTATGTTTCGAATTTTCCATCTCTTATTTGACTTGTGTTTTGTACTCAAAGAGTGATTTATAATTACGATATCAGTTTGTTCTGGCATTAATCAAGTCATAGTACAGTTGGAAGTGAGCTTTAATTTTTCATTTAATATGTCACAGGGTGTACTCTTAAGGTTTATGTAAAAAAATGTCTATCGGTCTTATAAAGGTGCAATTTAGATCTTATAAATTTATACTGACAAGAATGGTAGAACCATTAAAATAAAATTTAAGGAGAATTTATCAAGACATTTAATAAACAAAGGCAGCTCTGCCTAGGGACTCTAGAAGGTTGCGAAAATTAAAAATTGCAGTTTTCCTTATTTTAACCCTTGTACTGTCAATAAACTGATGGTCGGGAAAAGTGACGGAGTTGAGAAACTTAAGGAAATTCTGGGGTATGATTTTACAGATTTCATCAATAACCTGTCTATAAATGGACCGCGGAGGACGCAGCTACCGACGCCGACGCCGACACCTGAAGTTGCAGTTA
>JAGFPH010010795.1:0-12094 GCA_018207615.1 Philaenus spumarius
GATTTTCCTTCAAAACCAGAAAAGTTTTCGCGAGGAAAAACCGCGGAATACGCGAGGCAGCGCCATAAGCGAACCAAACGTAGTACGACCATCACTCAAGTTTGAGAAGAAAGGAAAATGTATCAGGAATACGATTACGAAAACCGCAAGTTCATAAAAGCAGTTAAAGGAAAACTACGAGGAAAATACGTAAGACAATAGGAGAAAATGTTAGGAGGGGAGATCTAGATTAGCTGATGGCAAGGCCTAACGAAGAAGTTAGTGGGGGTAGTACCAACCTAAAACTTAAAGAAATCAATGCAAGTTGCATGGCGAGATATCGAACAAGGGATGGAAAAATAAGAAAGGCAGTTGGTACTCGGAAGGCGGCAAAGGAGGCTATATAAGCGGAGTACAGCGGGAGCCGCGTACCTATCTAACGAACGACCTATCTCAGATATATCTATCGCTCTCTCTGGAATCTGGAATCGCTCTCTTTGAGTTTTTTCATTAGATCGACGTTGTTAGACGGATCTGCGATGTTATAGTAACGTACTTAGAAGCAGTGTTTTATAAAGACAGCAGTAAGATATGTGTCAATCAAACAGTGAACATTTTAATTAATTATAATATTATGCGGTAAAATATTTCAAGTAACAGTTTTCATTAAAATTTGATCAAACGTAAATACGAGTTAAATGAACAAAGACAGTGTAAAATCAGTTAGTATTACAGACAGTGGAAAAACGATTGAACAGTTTGAGTGAATTACGCTATAGTTAATTATATAGCGGGTGCGTCAAAAAATCTATAAATGACGTAGTCTACAAGGATCACAGGACTGATGTAATGACAATAACTGGAATCACACATGGACTTTGAAGGACTACTGGAATAAGAAGCGGAAACCAAATCAGGGAAGGCGTTAAACCAAATCAGGGAAAACGTTAGAAGACATCAGGGAAAGTCAAACCAGGCAAAAGCTGAGACCACGAGAGACGTTCAACCGCACCAACGATAACCGGACTTCAGGGAAGCTGGATTTCAATCAACATTCTTGGGAAGGGTGTTCAGAGTCCAGGGTCGCAGTAATAAAAGGTCTGTCAGAAAAGTTACGATATCCCTTATTAAAATATTGCCTGAGTTAAATTTAAATAATTATTGATACTGGGTTGAGATAAAGAATTAGGTTTTTCAAAATATAAAATTATTAATCTTGTAAATTAAATATATAAAATCATTTTCATAATTAAATAATTAAATAATAAATATTAAAAAAGGAAGGAATAATTAAGTATAAATGAATAATAAATGGTTCTACCTAAAAGAGTTAAAATTTATGTAAATAGTAAATTTAGTTTAAAATTTATGTTTTTGTAGTGGAAAGAACCACAGAGTATTTTGAGTTTTTTATTGAATAAATTTTCTTTTGATTTTAATTAATATAATTAATTTACCTTGTTCAAGAGATTCCTATTATCTAAGTATCATATATGATAAGTTGTTTTCAGTGTATGATCAATATTGAAGGGCGGAAACGCAAAGTTGGCATTTCCAACGAAATTTCACAAAGCACAAATAATTTAATTATTCTAGGTAAAGTTCCACTGTTCTCACTCCTCGGAGATTGTCAAATAAATATAATATTAATTACTGAGCTGAGCAAATTTAAAGTTAATAGTAACTTGAATAACTGGAAGGAATTTAATAAAATATTTTTATTTAAGGTGACTATAGGCATAGTTATCTTAACCAGAGTTATATCACCTAGGCTATTAAAAGTAATTTGCCTTAAACTTCCAGTAGGTGATATAATCTCTTTATTCTGTAACAAAGTAGGGAAATCCTACAGACAGACAATAGCGTCGGGGCTACATTGCAGAGGTGGCTCCCGAACGTCATAAAAAAGGTCTGTCGTTGCAGGGTTGACGTCGCAACGTGGGGACAAAAGGAAAACAAACTTCCTCCCCCAGCGTCGTGCAACTCGTGTGTCGTTGCAATGTATATATGTGTTCGCACTCTAGCGGCCGCATTTTAAGTCCGATTTGGTCCAAATTTGGTACACGTGTTGATTGTCTATGTCACTCGGACAAGTTCGTTAGCCAAAAAAATGCAACAACCGGAAGTACGTTTTTTGACAGGAAGTAACTATTTTTTGAGATTTTTACTACGAGAATTAAATTGTTTTAGAGTTTTTCTAAAAATATAAATGTAGGATGTTATGCTGCATATTTTGTTTTTTTACGCGATCTTATAGCTCGCTTGGTTCCCCCAAAATCGATCAAAACGTAAAATACCATAATAGTACCCGGTTCGAGGCCAAGTGGTGCAAACTCGCGAGGCCACTAGGTGCAAACAAATTCTACTAATATATTGCGTACACACAAACAGCTGTTCAACGCCTTCGTTAGTAGACCTATTTCCCAAATAGTTGGTTGAAACCCTAAAACTTAGGCATATAAACTTAATTTTGGATATTCGCTCAACTCACGTCAGCGGTTCAGCTGCGTGGTCGAATTATTATACTTTAAATATCTTAGTTCCTCTGACAATTTCTTTACCCATCCATATTTCAAAGCATGCTTTTGTAAAAGTATTTTTAATTTAAGTAATAGTTTTAAGTGAGGTTAGGTGAACGAATTAAAAATAGTAGAACGAAAATAGATCCATATGGAGGGCAGATCTAAGAATTGTATAGTTACTGAACCAAAAGCAATTGCTAACACATTCGGTAATTATTTTGCAGATATTAATTACAGAATTATTAATCTTAGCCTGGAAAGCGGAATTTTTCCAAATGACATAAAAGTAGCTATAGTTGTTCCTGTTTTTAAAAAGGCAGTCGAACAACACTGGGGAATTATATATAGACCGATTTCATTATTACCAGCAATATCCAAAATAATTGAAAAAATCGTTAAAGTCCGCATGATTTAATTTCTTACCTCAAATAATGTACTTAGCTCTAATCAGGTTTCAGGGAAAAACTAGGAACAGAAGATATATACCGTACTGTCGTTTTGCGGAAAAATACATAAAGCAATAAATTTAAGAAAACCCGTTGGAGGCCTCTTTTTTGACATAACAAAGGCCTTTGACTCCGTTGACCATAAAATTTTACTGAGTAAACTCTAGAACGCAGGAGTGCGAGGTGTTGCGTATAGTAGGTTTTCTAGCTATTTGAGTGAAAGATCTCAATGTGTCAGGGTTTCTGGTTGTCTAAGTCTAAGTGAACTAAAACCTGTTGTGTGCGGAGTTCCGTAGGGCTCTGTTCTCGGTTCAATTCTATTTCTAATATATGTTAATGATTTATGTGAGGGTGTTTTAATGGTAGTCTAACAGCTTATGCAGATGACACAGCATTGTGTTACAGTGCAAAAAATAGAGAAGACCTAATTAGACAAATGCAAGAAGACTTAAACAAGTTAAATTGCTGGTTTTCTCAAAACCAAATGGTATTAAGTGAAACTACCAAATATATTCCCTTTCAAATTAAACAAAAAGCTAGAAATAATCAAATAAATATTTTAATGTATAAATGCACTCAGAGTATTATTCAATCATAGCAAGACTGTACTTTTTGTATCAAAATTGAACAGGTATGTAGTGTTAAATATCTAGGAGTTTTCTTTGATGATAAAATTGTTCTTGTAAGGTCCACATAAAACATTTAAATTCTGGAATGTTAGTAGCTCTAAGGAAATTATATATGTTAAGATACTTGTTCCCATTATCCGTTTAAAAAATGTTTATTTCAGCCTAATTAATTCTAGACTTGAATACGGAATAAATTGCTGCGGAGGGACTTATTTAAGCATCTACTCATTATTTTTAAAAAATTGTTCGTACTCTGTTAAAAAACGAAGAATTGAATCTTCCTTTCCGTTATTCAAACAGATAAGAATTTTCCCTCTGAGGCATTTGTATATTTGTATATTTTCAAAGTTTTAAGGTTTTTTCCTGAGAGACGGTGATAAAAAGATAATATATAGAGAAAATAAGAAAAACCTAAGACACCCCAATAGTTTTGAACAGTCGAGGCATTTAAAAGATCTTTCGCCTACATGGCACCAAAATTTTCGAATAATTTGCCGCCTGAAGTGATAGACTTAAAGTCATCAAATAAATTTATTAAAGCTATTTCAAAATGGGTTTTTGCTCAGGAAAATGTTGAAAAACTATTATAGTGAAATCTAAAAAAAAAAAAACAATATATCAAAATTAAACTTGGGCACAGAATTACAGAATTAAAATTTTTTCCTGTTTCTATTTCAACTAATTTTTAGTATCAAGTACTTATTTTCTGCTTCTGCCACTGGTTCTTCATTTCTCGACGGTAACCCCAAATCAGGTTTTTCCTAAGGGGTACCTAATTAATTCTGCCAATATAATTGATTATAGTTTGACAAACAATGTTTTCATGTCCTTTTGTCCTTTTTCTTTTCTAAAGTTTCTGTTGAAATTTCTGTTCTTGAAGCAGCATATTTGTTTATAGTTATTTATTGATTAAGATGTATGTATATTTTATCACTTTTTTAAATAGTGTAGTTAGAAGGTAATTTTATGTTTGTATTTTATCAACGACAGATTATGTATTGGTTGCTGGGCTTATTTTGTCAAATGTAATTCAATGCAGAATTAATAAACTTCGTTAAAAAAAGTCGTTAAAAAAGATTTTTATTATTATTTATTGTACGTTACATTTTACAGTATTTTAATTTAACATGTATTAATATGACGAATAATAGAAACAAAAACTATATTTTTTAGTAAACTTCTATAGGTGCACTACGTCCAAAAATGTGTGTACATGTGTCTATAGCAGAGTATATAGTTTTCTTGTTGCTGGGGGGTGAATCGAATTTTACCGTCAAGCGTTTCATCATATACCACTATAACCTTAACCATCTACATGGTACATCTCAGAGCTGAAACTGAGAAGTCAACACAATAGGCCACTCCAATAGCTGGCTTCGACTCCCTCGACATCCGGTCAGTTTTTGTCTGACTCAGGTCTGTAAACACGTGGTTTGCCTTCAGGTGTGTGTTTGTGCTTTACAGTGTTTGTATTATTGTGTTTTTTGACTTCTCAGTTTCAGCTCTGAGATGCACTATGTAGATGGTTAAGGTTAGTGATATATTTTAGCTTTACTTGTTTTCTTTACATAGGCCTAGATCTCTAGGTTTATGTTACCTTAGTTGTTAGTCACTTGATAACAGGAGTTGATTTATATTCCCGAAACGTTTTATATTGATTTTTAACACACAAATGATGGTGAATGTCCGAATAACTAATAATAAAATCTTACTCTACCTCACACAGCCTTAACAAGGATAACTTGTACGCCATTGGATAAATTTCAAAGTTGCATGGTAAATTCTTATTTTTACAAGTTGTTATAATTTGTAAGAAAGCATAGTACTTGCTACATTTATTGTATTTATAATTACAAATAAACAAACGACCCGAAGATTCCTATTTTATCTCTCTATATAAAATAAACGTTACCAGGAACTGGCACATACTTTCTCACAAACACATTTAAATTACTAAACAGATTCACTGTGACTTGTAGGGTGGGGTAGGAGAGTTTTTTTATTAAAGTTGGAGATTAACTAATAAAATAAATATTGTTATTATTATCTAGAGAGAAAACTATTCGATCGAGTTCGAAAAAATTTGCACCAAACACGTAAATTAGGTCTTTATAGATGCACGTAAAAAGGTTTTGAAATTTTTTTTAAAACAACCCGCTTTATGGCCAAAAAACCCCCAAAAATTAGTTATTATTATTATTAGCTAAACGAGAATTTTTATAAAGTTGCGGGTTTTTGTATATGGTAGGGCACATTAAAGGCTACAAATGAGCCCAATTTTATCAAAATCGTTTGATCCGTTTTTTTATAAAAAAATAATAACTGATTTTTGGGGTTTTTTTTGGCCAAAAAGGGGGTTGTTTTTCAAAAATTTTCAAAACCTTTTTTCGTGCATCTATACAGGCCTACTGGACATGTCTGGTGCAAATTTGGTTGAAATCGATCGAATAGTTTTCTCTCTAGCTTTGTATACTTTTGTTAAAGTAGGCGATTAACTAATAAATATTATTATTATTATATAGAGAGAAAACTATTCGATCGATTTCGAACAAATTTGCACCAAACACGTCAATTAGGTCTTTATAGATGCACGTAAAAAGGTTTTGAAAAATTTTGAAAAACAACCCTCTTTATGGCCAAAAAACCCCCAAAAATCAGTTATTATCATTATTATTAGCTAAACGAGAATTTTTAGAAAGATGCGGGTTGTTGTATATGGTAGGGCACATTAAAAGCTACAAATAAGCCAAATTTTATCAAAATCGTTAGAGCCGTTTTTTTATAAAAAAATAATAACTGATTTTTTGGGAGTTTTTGGCCAAAAAGGGGGTTGTTTTTCAAAATTGTTCAAACACTTTTTCGTGCATTTATACAGGCGTACTGGACATGTCTGGTGCAAATTTGGTTGAAATCGATCGAATAGTTTTCTCTCTAGCTTTGTATATCTACATACAGACATACATACATACAGACATACATACAGACATACATACAGACATACAGACATACAGACAGACATTTTGTAAAAACCACTTTTTTGGACTCAGGTGGTCCCAAAACGGATATTTCTACAAAAATCTCAACATTGATTTTTTTTGCGATCACTATACTTTCTCTATACTATAGTATAGTGAGAAAGTAAAAATGTATCTTTGTCCCCTATAGATTCAAAAACTATTCAACCTATTCCTTTAAAATTTTCACATTTTATCCGTATTAATGCCATGAGTGTTAAGAGGTTACAATTACTCCAGTCTAAGGGGTTGAATTGGGGTTGCTAAACCTATAAATTAAAATAAATATAAAATAACCTATAAAATAAATATAACTTCTTACAAGCTATAGAGCTAACATTATGTAATATTATTCTTAAACGATATAAAAAAACAATTGCAATTCAATTACCTAAGTCAAAGGGATGAAATGCGAAAACTACCCTTAAAAGTAAATAATAATTCATACACTTACTTTTTCTATATGTGAAAAACTACTCAACTAATTTCACTAAAAATTTCACAATTTCCACATATTAGTAGCAGCATTTCAAAGAGATTAAAAGGGGGTAACTACCCGTATACATTAAATATAAAATGCAATAACGTCCTACAAGCTTGAAGCTTAAATTATGTAACATTATTCTTAAGTAATATAGTACAACATTTGAAATTCGATTACTTAAGACAAAGGGATGAAGTGGGAAACTACACTTAAAAGTATATAATAATTAATACACTTACATTTTCTATGTTTAAAAACTATTCAAATAATTTCACTAAATATTTAACAATTTACACCTATTAGTAGCGGGACTTGTTTAGAGAATATGGTCACTACAATCAAAGAGATTAAAATGGGGTAGCTACCCCTATATAATAAATATAAATTGCATTAACTTCCTACAAGCTATAAAGCTAAAATTGTGTAATATTATTATTAAGTGATAGTACCAGGAGACCGAGCTAAAGCTCGATTATAAGCAGGGCTATGATTTCAATAATAAATATTGGATTATTGAGTTTTGAGGTTAGGCCTATAACATTAAACAACTAAATTCCTAAATAAAGGGTATATACAACATTAGGCTTACCTGTAATAAAAATACAGTTTAAAGGATTAACCATAATCTCAACGCTATGCCTCAGAAATAAGTCAGGCCTAAATTAAAGTTTAATATTTCAATATTGATTTAGGCCTAGGGCCTAGTTCGCTCACGTCAATAACTATTATTGCAAATTTCCGTGAACATCGTTTAGGTTAGGCCAGGTTAGGTTTATTTAGCAGAAGTATTCGTTGCCATGGTAACTATAAATAGATACAACATTAGGCTTACCTCTAATAAAATATACAGTTTAAAAGAAAGCAGATGATTATTGTAATGGCATTGAAAACATTTGCATCAGCTGTGCTTTGTATTGTTTAAAATGGACAAATTTCACTTTTTAATTTAATAAAAAGACGTAGAAAACGAATTTTCCCAGACTGGTGACCATTTCCAATCGATTTCTCGTGGCCAAAAGCCCCATATAAAATGAAAAAATGAAAAATCCTTAGACGGAGATTCCAGATCCATTTAGCAGACAAACAATTATCTCTCGCTTTAGAAGATAAGATAAGATAAAAACCATTTGCAATTTGATTACATAATTAAATTGGATAACTAGCCTTAAAATTAAATAATAATTAAAAAGGGTTAGTTACCCACATGAAACATATTGCATTAACATTAAACAATTGCCTTGATCATAAGGATCTTATTTTAACTACAAGATACTTCAAAATTAATTTTTTAGCGTACTCACTAAATTGTGTTCGTTAATTTAATATAAGTACATATTATACTAGCTGGATGCCCGTGCTTCGCTATGGGTTAAGCTCGATAAAAAAAATATCAATTTCAAAGGCATCCAGTATACTCTTTGTTAATACGCTATTTACACTATGTACTACTTTCTTAGCTTAAGTATATAAAATATTTATCTTTTAGTTTTATTAATACCTGTCAAAGGACAGCCTTTTAATATGCTTATTTAAAGAACCTCCTTGTAAACAATGTGAGTCAGTGGCATTTGACTTTTATCTATATTTCTAACGCTTTTTACGTTTTAATAACCTTAAACGCAAAATATTTCAAAATCCCGTCTTATTGCACATCTAGAGCCTAAGGGAAACCACTTTGTTAAGTCTCAAGTTAATATGTTTTGTTGTTTTTGAGATATAGTGATCATCAGTGAGTCAGTGGTATTTCGATTTTATATAAATATAGATACTCAAATCAAGCAATAGGGATTGTGAAGTATTGCCGGGTCAGCTCTACAGTTAATAAAATATTAACACAATAAAAGTTTCACTGAGTGAAAAAAGTAATTTAGTTGGCATGTGCAAATGTAAAGTTAGTGAGGTGGATAGAACGAACATACGTGTGGACAAAGGGACGAACAAGCTGGGAACAGATCGACCTCCCCCTCGTTGAAGGGTTGGGAAGGGTTTGCAAACAATGCGAAATAGGGAAGGGTTGCAGAGAGCGGTTCGCAGAATGTTATGTAAGCTAACCTTTTACGTAACGATAAAGAATTCAATTTGATTGGTATTTGGTTATGTAATAAACATTTCCCTTGAAGATAAACATTAACGTAGGAAGAAGTTAATACATGGAGTTAAAATTTATAAATGCATTTTTTTATGGGACGTTTTACAAGAAAAGTAAACACTTTATTTTGTTCGTTTACAAAATTCCGGCCGTTTAAAATATTTTAAAAGTCGAACATAAAACAAACTTTTCATGGCGGGTGCTGGCTAGCTGCCCCTGTCCCTCGTGTTCCCTCAATACTCACATTAATACAGTTTGTTAATACAGGCTCAACACTTAACAACACATAATATAGGCTGATACTGTAATTCCCATGAATAATTCAGGGAGTGGTTATATTTGTGAAAATATTAAAAAAACTTCCCATAAAAACCAGACCGGAAATACTTTTACCAGCTAACCGCCATTTTTTTTTTACAAATTAATGTAGATCTATAGAACACCTATCCTAAGGTTAAATTTTGCACGTTGCTGATCAATGTAAAGACCTATTTTGCACGTTTCTGATCAACGTAAAGACCTATTTTGCACGTTTCTGATCAATGTAAAGACTCATTTTGCACGTGGCGATCAATGTAAAGACCTATTTTGCACGTGGCTGATCAATATAAAGACCTATTTTGCAAAAATAATCAGCTACTGTAGTTAAAATAATCCGGATAAAATGGTGGCTACTGACGAAGACGTCAAATAACTGTCTGCGTGTAAGAAATAATATTAGTAGAATTTTATTGTAACTCAGCCTTTAACCCGGCTCAAGCGCTTATTTGTTCCGATCGCAGCGGAAAAACTCGTTTTGCAGCTCGACCTTGTGGCCTCTGATTTTTTCGTTTGTGTTCAAGTTCAAGTCGGCCCGACAGTTGACTTATTTTTGATAACCTTAACCAATAACGTGAAAATGTATTATAACGACCCAGAAATGGTGAATGTTTTAAAAAAAGTGTTTTTACTTTCTCCCCCTATACAATAGTATATGGAGAAAGTATTGTGTTCGTCAAAATTTTCGAGTTTCAGTTTTGGGTGGAAATATCCGCTTTGGGTCCCCCTGAACCTAAAAAAAACACAAATAAAACATGATATAAGACAATCTAATTCTCGCTCAAGTACATTAACTTTTTTTCCCTATGTATTATTTTGTATTTATTGTATATTAAATTAAGTTACATAATATATTAATTATGTTTTCAAATTTTCCTTGAAACCTGCGAATTGTTCTGCTTATCAAGCAATACAAAATTATTACAATCATACATAGAGTATTTTTTTGTCCCTCGATGTGTTCACTTTTTTATATGAATTGTATTTTAGTTCCACTGTTCATTCAAAGTTAGTTTTAAAAAGAAAAACTAGTTTGGCGGTACAAGTTGGTCAAAATTGTTCGATTTACATCAAATTTAGTATTAAAATAATCGAAATTTAAATACAAAACGTAATATGATAATGGTTTTTAATAATTTTGGACAATAATTTAACTGACTTTTTGGTATTATGCACCTAGTACTTGTTTTCATTGAGTGCAGCCAAGCGTCAATAATTAGGGTCGGCTGGGAGGAAGACCGTAACCTTTTCCTGGTTCAGAGTTAGGCTGTCCGCAACTTATAGTATAGGGTTTTTTGTAGATGGCGTTGTTCACAAAAACCTAACTTAAAAGTTAGAAATACAAATAATTGTTTTAAGTTTAAAATCAGCTGATAATGGAAATATTATGGGAAACAGCTGATTTTACTGTTATCATAGTCAACAAACATATTTGATGCCTGTCATATTTTTGTTAAATATTAAGTATATTTGTGGTCGTTTTTATGTTCAATAGATGCTGCTGTCTTTCAAAAAGCATTATCAAAACTTTCTTGTATTCGAATATAATGTTGTGTCAAAATTTCAAAGAAATCGATGAAGAATTTCGGAGATTTGCGATTTTGAACAAAGGAATGTTTACATTTTTATTTATGTAGATTATGTTTGGTAAATTGTCATAAAATGGAACCATGTAAGGTTTTCGCTATTAATAAAGAAAAAAAATAATTTTTTAAAAATAAAATTATTTTATTTACACCAGACAAACTATGTTTTGTTTTAAAATTCTTTTCTTTAGACTATTAATTGTTGGCCTGCGTACTGATTTATTCATCAAGTAAATTGTTCAATTAATAACAATGTTTACTAAAACCTCTACAGTGGACGTCTTATCAAATATATTGTAATTTGAGTGAAACTAATCCGTCAATTGAATTTACATATTAAGTCTCAGCTTTGAGATAATGCTTTTGAATTGAACGTCGAGTTTTCATGATATCGAGCACTCAGCAGTGACAATGTGGCGCCCGTGAAGGTGAAGGTTTGTATGTTGTCGGAAACGTCTGAATATTGTACTGAATAAAATAACAACACTTCTACCGCGGAGGGTTGTGGTTTCCGCCTAGTAAAACTATACACAATAACGAATCCCATTACTAGAACATTAAATTATATGTTATGGTGGTTCCACACCCCTGTTGTTGCCGATTGGGTAATTAATTTACATTTTGTTCGCTAGAAGTTCTTCGTCGTCTAAAAGCTGCACCAGAATTTAAATTATTGGTGATTATATATAGATAACGTTGCTAATATTTGTCAGTATTAATTACATTGTTGGTAGTATGTGACCACCTTTACGAAAATATTACATAGACTTAATTTGTAAAAGTTAATTCTAATAATATTACATTTTTGAATAGAAATTTTTGAAAAGGCGTCCAAAAAATGTTTGCTGGCGGTGAATCGGATTTTACCGTCTCGCATTTTCTGAAAAGCTCTATTCCGTCACGCTCTACTATATATAGTGCAAATGTGTATATAGCAGAGTATATAGTTTACTTGGTAATACCTCTGAACAGGACATTGTGCTCCCTCATTTCGTAAGATGTGTGCAAATAGTTTAATCGGCATACC
>JAGFPH010010795.1:12104-37953 GCA_018207615.1 Philaenus spumarius
ACATTGTGCTCCCTCATTTCGAAAGTTGTGTTAAAATAGTTTAATTGGTAGTACCTCTAAATTGGACATTACGTTTCCTCATTTCGTAAGTTGAGTTAAAAAGTTTACACTTCTCTCTTGTGGTCTGAAGCACACGATTTAAATTTTTTTAATTAATAAGTTGTACTGTACTTTTACGCTTTACATGTGTTCCAAATGTACCAAACAACTGGTGTTCATTTCAACATTCAACTGCGCAACATAATGCGAGATAAGAACTTAATTAATATTCTTAAGTATAATCAATTAAGACCTGTCTGTAAAAAAGCTATTTGTGAATTAGATTGAATAATCAGACTAAATTAAATTGAAAACATCTACATTACGTGATATGATGTATTGAATTTTTAAGTAGTTTGCTGAATTAAAATTTAAGAGTTAATGAAATTTTAAATTGGTGTCGTCAGTATTTGTTGTTGTAAAGTTTCGAACTAATTTGTGTGCCAAGTTTAACAAAAAATAGACAAATTAATTAAATTAAGATAAAATTTAGGTTTCTATCGTTTTTAGCTTTAAGGCTACGGCCACGCTAGGCGACCTGGTCGCGGGTAGGTGCCACACTTAGCGACAGTCGCGGTAACACAATTGTAAAAGATGACTTCTTTGAATGAGGATATGATTTCTAGTGATTGCCGAATATCTTCGGAATAATTTGCATGTTTCCCTGCTTCAATTGTCTTATTAAATATGCTTTAACAAAATAAAAGAGTACATTATTTATGTTGAATAAAAACCTAGCATAAGCAATTAAAATGGTTTCGTAGCAAAGCACGGTTATACCATTGTATTTGGATAACCTAATAGAACTTCGTTCCAATGCAATATTTCGTTCCACTAGAATTTCGACGATAGTGGCGCTATCTATTGAGGAAACGACGAGTGGGAAGCTGTGTGAGACACCAATGCTACCAATGATTTCTCCCTCGCGGCGCGATCATGCACTATTTTCCCGACAACCTAATTTTCGCCACACTGCTGCCGTATGAATGCAAACAAGATCTATTTATTATTCGTGATCTATGGTTATACATAACAAAGTAATAAGCACGGATACACATAAAGCTTTGGTCAGGTTTTTAGCACAAAATTTGTAAAGTATTTGTTTTTCATAAAGTATGATTATTTTTAAGGAATACACATTTTTTATTAACTACATTTAATATCCATGCTGATAAAGTTTTGGTGGGTAGAAATCAGATAGTTTGACGTATCGATAAAATCGATTCTCCAATTTCACTGCTGCACGAATCGTACGATTTCAGTGACTGCTACCAGTGAGAAACGATTCACAGGGAACAAGTAGTAGTTTATAACCGGTTGTTACTGTGAGCATCTCTAATCAGTACACATACATGTAACTGCTGTCATTATTTGTTAACGATAAAAGCCTGGAAAAAAACATTTCCGTCCATTACTGTTTACTCTTCGATAATTGAACGAATAACAACTTACTCATTATACAAATTATACAATTTACATCTTCATTTTGTCGGTTGTGAACCTTTAGAAAAAAAAAATATAGTTAGTTCTTAACTTTCCTCTTGAGCCTAGCTTAAGTAACAACAAATGTTAACATGTGAAACGCATTTTGGTGAATTTCGAACCGAATGCAATTGTATGTGCGAGTGTACAGTTTTCGTACATAGGCATATTTTGATACACTTTAAAAAATTAAAGTTGTTATATTTTTGAAATAATTAGAAATTGTTCTTTTTTTGTAATGACAAATTTAATCTATTTCTACAAAAAAAAAAAAAAAAAAAAAAAAAAACGTTTTTGGGTCGCCTATAACAAAAATTGTATTTGTATTAATTTTTTTTCAATGAATATAATTTTGAATTAACGTCTAATGGTTCAAAATTATAATTTACTAGCTGACCCGTGCGAAGCATTCACATTCTAACTTACTTAAATCCCACTTAATTAAAGTACACACCGTATATTTAGTATCGTACAGTGCGTATTTAGTGCGTCATGGGCATAGGTGAAGGTTGAAGTAAAGAATAGATGTGTTTAAATTGTATATTATTTATTTTTCTAAACATAAGTTTAAGATATTTACATATTCTCCAGCTGGGTATTGTTATCATCAGTGTTGCCAACGCCAGAAAAATATACCTACATCTTTCTTGATCTTACATCACTGTTACTTTCGGATTCTTTTTTTTTTTTTTTTTTTTTCGTATAATTTTATTTTGTAAATTTTTCTGATGTAGCGGTTAAGGAAAGCTTTAAAATGATGCCTCATTCATGTAATTTGATGATGAAGTTATGGCTTACCGACAAAAAAATGGCCTTGAGAAATAATATATGTTATTGTTCATAAAACTCTTGATAGTAGGTTTTACTTTTTAGAATATTGTATTTGTCATAATGTTCTTACTTTATGATTAATAATAATAATAGTCATGGATTAATGCGCAAGTAAAGATAACTCCTATTGGTTGATTCGAACTCATGACATCCGGAACAGCAACTAAGCCTTTATAACACTTTATAACAATTAATGTTAAATTTTTTTTAAATTTTGATATGTGATTTGATAACATACGACGTACGTGCTGATACAAATGCGGTTATACATTAAATATCTGACAAAACCTGTATAATATATATAGAGAATTAATTAATTAATTAATTAATGCTTTTATTTGGGCAAGATTAGGACTATGAAGTCCTCTCTTCCAACTAACACATTACAAAATGGTATATACATTTATAAACATAACAAAGTATTATTTAAATTTACAATTTCATAATAAAACGAACACAAACCAATGTAAAAAAAATAACGTATTAAGGGAGCGCTACCCTGTCCGCCATATTGAATCTGATTCCCATAAGAGCAATGCTACAGAATAAGTAATTTTTTCCCGTTAATTCGTGGAATAAATTTAAAAATTTGGTTTCATTTTGAAGTACTGTCATATGCGGATGTTGATTGCCGAATACATTTTCAAAAACCGTGTTATTATTGTTTTCATAAACGTATGATATAAATAGAAAACTTTATTAATTTTTTACTCAGTTGCAAAAAGAGATATTGTAAAAAACGTTACCAATCAACACCCACAATCTATTTTACTTTAAGGAAAAAAATACAGCTTTCGTTTTTTGACAAAAACAACACAGAAATATGCTTAATAGTGAAGGTATGTTTTGGTTATTTAACATGGAAATTGGTACCCAACTTCGCCGTTTTGAATGTAGAGAGCCGAGCCTTAAAAAGAAAGACTAATTTTACAATTCACCCAAATAAACAGTTATTTGCAAATATCATTAAATTTACAATGTAATAATAATTATAAAATAAGATTGATAAAGAGTAATATAGATGTACAGTACTTCCAAACATTCTTAAACCAATAGATACTAGCCCAGTCGGTGTAAGTTACAGCTACCAGTAATTTGCAATACGGCTGATTTTTTTTATACGTACCTTAAAGTATGTAGATTAATATAAAAAAGTTTACCAGTCTATCGATTTCCCAAAGTCGAAAAAAAAAATCGAAAAACATTTGTTTTCGATTATTCTTAATATTTGGAGCTGGGATGAAGATAGATAAAAATAAAAAATACCACCGTGTAGGGGACGTAGTTTTCAATAAAAAAAAGTCATATGTATTTCTTTCCTCCGAGCAATGGTTTGTCTGGAAAAAAAATCGATAATGCAGATGTATTTTGCATCAGGGGAAATCACTAAAAGTTGAAATTTCTTTCATATATGAAGCGTTGGCTTATTCTAAATTGGCTGAATTTTAATAAATCGAATTGAGTTTCGTAAATTTTTGGAATATCAACATCAAATTTGTTTAACAAGTTGAATACACCAGTATAAATATTCTTAGTCAGTATGGACGATTTTTTTTCATGTTATTTTTAAAACGAGGCGCTTGAAAATAGTCTTCTGTTTTACCTATCTCGTTTTAACTATAACACTTTTGGATTCAACGACTATATTTTTGACATTTTTGAACATATCGATTTAAAAATTGGTACAGAAGTTACAAACACAATTTTTCTTTGCTATACTTATTTAAAAAAAGTATATTTAAAAATTTGACTAATCTGCAGCTGATCAACTCAAGCGTTTTGATGAAAAATCTAAAAATGTCTGAAATTATACTTTTTTAAGTTACTCCTATGTCAAGTTTCAATTCGATATATTAAAATTCAGCCAATTTAGAATGAGCCAACGCTTTATATATGAATGAGATTTCAACTTTTAGTGATTTCCCCTGCTGCAAAATACATACCTGCATTATATATTTTTTTCCAGACAAACCATTGCTCGGAGGAAAGAAATATGCATGACCTTTTTTATTGAAAAATACTTCTCCTGCACGGTGGTATTTTTTATTTTTCTTTATCTTCATCCCAGCTCGAAATATTAAGGCTAATCGAAAAAAAATGTTTTTCGACTTTGGGAAATCGATGGACTGGTAAACTTTTTTTTATGTTAATACTTTAATGTACTTATATAAAAAACAATCAGCCGTATTGTAAATTACTGGAACTTTTGGTCTAAAATTACCCCTACCGACTGGCCTATACATATTAAATAGAAATATATTTAAGGACAAGGAAGGTTCGCCATTTTTGTCCATGAAGACTTTAAGATGTTTGAAAATTTACTGTCGTATCGTACTTTTCAACTGCGTACCCATCAAATTAACAGATAACCCTTTAACTACTAGGGTTAAACGACTCAATGATGCGACGCACAGTGGGGTATATATGAGCACAAAACCTGGCATATATTAAAAAAATGAAAGTGAAACGGGAATTCACTTATTATTACATCAAGATATTAAACATTCCAAAGAACAATAAACAACTATTGACCGGCCGATAAACACATTCTTTCCTTAGATAACGCATCAGTAAATGTCCAGTTCTCAAGGAAGCAGTCGGTTAGCTAGAGGTCGTGTTCTATAATTTCGTTTTAAAGATTATTTTTCTCCCTTATTTAGTACTATTTTGATTGATCCAGCATGGCAACATCAACATCTAGTAGTTATACACAAAATACATTCGTAAAGTTTAAATATAATGGTTTATACATTTTGATTAGTTTTGTAAAATATGTAACAAAAATATTGTAAATTTTTTATAGTTAATATTTATACGAAGAATTATGTTAGTGTTCTAAATGAAATCAAGCTGTAATTCTGATGTTATTGTAAAGGGTTTTCTTAAACTTTTTGGAATAACAATCAAATCTTGCACATATTTGCACCTTTTATGGATATGAATTTTTTGTGAAACACTGTAGGCCTATACCACTGCCAAAATAGGTCTATTAAAAACCATCACAATTAATTACCATATAATAAACAATTCATAACCATGTGAAGTTACCATTGAGAATAAAACTTAGTTTAGTGACAAAGACGTACATTTTTATGGAAATAAGGATTAGGGTTGTTAGAAGAAATACAGTTTTTTTATATAAAGATATAATAGTTATTTCAGTGTACAAACGTGCAATGATTCATTTTATAACTTTTACTTTAATTAAAATACATTTGAGAAAAATTCAAATTATGCATTAAGCTTTTTTCCTTTCAAAAATGGAACAATTGAAAATTTATTTTATTTGTGAAATGTTACTGTTATTATTAATGATTTAATTTAGAGATGTTAACTTAAACGTAACATAAAGATAACATTAAGTTGTTATTTTCCAAATACCAATAAATTCTTTCTCCACCAAATATAATGGCTGTTATAAGTGTTTGATTTTCTAATTATAAAACTTTTAAATTTGTAAAAAAAAAATGAAAATTTTATGCATATATAAAATATAAATTATTTTTTGTTGATTTTATCCTTTAACATGACGGGCGTTATTCCATTTCCATTCTTATTCTAGGGCGGGCAAGAACATTTAATTTGCTTAATTTAACCCTCTTTACTGGAAAATTAATAAATCTCAAGTTCAAAATGTTATTTTAATATATAAGTTGTCTTTTTATTCACCTTTAACCTTCAATCAGGCTTCCTCAAATCTAATACATTTAAAAAACATAAAATGTAGTATTATAATTTATAGTATTATGATGTAATTATTTTAACAATGAAGTTTTTTTCGTAAAGTTTTTCATCTTTTCTGAATAGATTTTGTTTTAGGTCTGTAAAATAGCAATCTATACCAAAATTTGATTACCTACGGCGCAGTTTTGAATTTATGCCACGTTTAAAGGTAAAATACCCCACTGTGTGACGGAAAACAACAATTGCTCTACAATGTGGCAGCGACGAATAGTAAGAACGTATAGCTTCGGATAGAGGGTACGTCCAACTTTTGTGTGATCTCGTAAGCTCTTACGAGACAGCGCTCATCGTCGGTAGAGACGGGCAAGTCCATTCACCACCTAACCGAACGACTCTTTTGGATCTCGTTCACTACACTGAGTTATTAAAAGTGACATAGGCCTAAGTACTTAAACATTAATAAATATCATACAAAGAACAATGGAAGCCTTCATTCTTTAATTTTCAAAATCATATAATTAATTTGTTTCATAATTAGCAGATTTCATGACAAAACGTTTTCTGTTACAAGATATAACGTATAGTTGAGGAAGTATTAAAAATCCATTTTTTCACGAATAAGGTTCAAAATTTAAACAAAATTATTGAATTGTACCTAATTAAAATAATTCGACCACGCAGCTGAACCGCTGACATGAGTTGAGCGAATTCCCAAAATGTGTTATGTTTGTATGATTTTAGAATTTCAACAACTATTTGGGAAATTGGACTACTAACGAAGGAGCTGAATAACTGCCTACGTTTACGAAATATATTAGTAGAATTTGTTTGAGTCTAAGCTTTACGACTTTGCACCTCGACGTTGAGGCCTCCGGTTATGGACTGCTTCGTTTCGCTCGCAGCGTACTTAATCGGCCGTCGGCCTAGGATCAAAAGATGCCCCACGGTAATACTTTTTTAACGGGTAATTTAATGGTATTTTACGTTTTTATCGATTTTTGGGGAACCTAGTGAGCTACAAGGTGGTGTAAAAAAACAAAATGTGCAGAATAATACTATACATTCATTTGGATAAATAACACCCCAAAAATGTTTCATTGTACCAAAAATGTTTAAAAAAACTGTTACTTCCAGTCAAAAAACGTGCTTCCGGTTGTTGGATTTTTTTTGGGTAAGAAACTCGTTTGAGCGTTTTAGACAACCAACGTAAGTACCGAATTTAGACTAAATCGGACTTTAAATGTGGCCGTTAGAGTTGCGAACACATTTAAAAAAACGTTTTAATGACACCCCAAAACCTGTTCTGGGAACATGATCGGTGGAAATAAAGAGAACGATTTTTTTTACTAAATAATAATAAGTAAACATATCAGTTTGTTCTGTTGATCTGACCAGATTGGCAGAAGTTGAAAATGGGCTAGTAATCAACTCCTATAAAAGCGAGTGTTCGTCTGTACGTGAGTAACTATATAATATAACAGCTGATGTCATCTGTAATACTTAAACAATATCTATCGTAGATTATACTTTGGGGTTATGTTTACAACTTCAATCGGTCTTGTGTAGTTGATTTTCTTAAAATATATGAATTAAAGAACTAATGTAGGCCATAATATGTTATAACATAAGATTTACTTTGAGGTTATAAAATGAATATAAATACAACCTTTTATTATTAATATATTCATTTATACAAGTTTAAAGAAGAGATACAACTTCGGAAACATTCGTACATCTTTAAAAACATATAAACATCAGTGACGGCTGGTGAGTTATTAACTTGGTGGTTGCAATAATTATGTGGAGAGAATTTCCAGGGGGTATGGAATATGAACGCAATTTAACACATTATTTTAGATGATGAATCATACACGAGGAATTATAAGTTTTTGTCTCATTACAACAAAATGTTAACTTAAATCCATTAAAATGGTTTGGGTACCATTACGAACAAGTGAAAAATTTGTAGCTTTCAGTTAAGGGTACTACTAGCCACAATAAAATAGTAAATAAACTGAAAATAACAATTTAAATCATGCATAAATAAACATAGAAATCAGACACATTATATGTTTAAATATCACTAACCTCACTTAATTAAAAAGAAAGTCCATCGGTCTGTTCTTCAGATGGGCAAAATTAACAGAATTTTAATTTTATAATAAACATAATCGAATTTATGAACTCGCCCCATATCCTATTTAGGAACTTGGCCTATCCTTTTTTTGTTCAAAAACTATTATTTGAATTGTATGGATGTTTGAAAATAGATTTGGGATAATGGGTTCAAACATTTTGGTATTTCGTTAAATGTTACCTTACAGAACTATAATTAAATCACGAATGGCACGAATATTAATTATGAAAAGAATATTAACAGCTTTTGTTTGGCGTCTAATCAACACTACACTTTTTGTCTAAGCCCACTCAAATTGCTACAAGTTATGAAGAATAATGTAGAAAGAAGTATTGTAATGGATTTAACTATGTACCGTACTATACTACTTTACTCACTCCGCATTACTAGTATAATCCAAACACACACACTAAAATATATTAACACAATCTAAAACAAATAAACACCAAACACAGCTAGCAAAAATACGAGAACAACACATAACCTCAAAATGTCTTGTATTATTCAATAAACAAAACATGAAATATGACAGAACAAAAAGGCATTCTAGCTGACAAAAACCTAGCGCCCCGGTGGCTGGTTGTAGAACTTTTGTGCACTTGATGGCTTTATGTGAGTTGTCATAGCAACGCATAAGTTACAAACTCCCCACCAGTTTCAATGCTAATAACTGCATAAAACTCTGGTTGCAGAAGCAGAGCGTTCCCAGACGCTGCACGCGAAGGTTGGGCTGATGTTCTTTGGCTTTTCAACCGTTTGAGGACATTCTTGGCCGTATAATTTTGGACTCAAATGAGGTTGATATTGATAATGCACTGATATTTAAAGAAATATTAATATGATAAATTTTTTGTTCTATTTCTTGGGGATTGTGCAATCACACAAGGATAAACATATTCAATTATTATTTTTTCTTCATTATAATATTAATAAGTAATAAATTATTTGATCTATCAATATGAAGGTAGAAAGCAATTAAAAGATAATATTTTATCTTTATTTAGATATATAATAATGAATATAAGTACAAAATTAAAAAAAATTAAAACTAGGCCTACAGTTTTATAATCCTTATAACTGTTCACATTTATCAAGTTAAAACCCCGTCAACATATGTAGGCCTAGATAAAGTATGTAGTTTTTAAACAGTATTTTTTTTTTAGTCATGTATTTCTGATGTGTTAATTTGAATGTGATTTTTCACGGGGGCTTACTAGTAACAGCAATCAAATCAGGAGACTACCATTTGGAAGGAGAGACTAGCCACTGATCCGCATGTCAAACTTATGTGATCTGAATAAGAGCTTTAAAACCTGCACATGCGCGTAGAGACGAGATAAACACGAGTGTAACTGACTGGACTTCTAAAGTGTTGTTTCCCACAGAGATGACTCTACTGTTAATTACTACACTCATATTGTTGTTAAAGCAATTAAGTATTCAATTGTTTCATAAATAACAGCTTCTGTGACAGTTGAGGATGCACATGCAATGTCTAGAGTAATGTTCAGATGTGGTTTCGTAAAAAGTGCTATCCTTAGCTTTTCAAAATTTATATAACACTAGACGGTTCCGAACACTGTTCGCTTCGCTCACCGACCCCCGTGGCGAAACAAATACAAACAGATTATTGCATACTTTGATATTTTCACGGTAATAACCACTGATTAGGACAGAGATTTTGTATTTTTATATAGAAGAGAGGCAATTTTCAAGTTATAAAATGTGACCAAAATGTGATGCGGTAAAGCAGTATTTCAAGCTGGTCAAATAGGCATAGTAAAGAATAAATTTGGCATACTTTTATAGTGATAGGCGTTTAAATTATGATATAGTAACCCTTTTTCGTTGATTGTGTTTACTACTTCCTAACCTAAAAAAACTGTTGGTTGTTAAGAATAATTACCTGATTATAAATTTGCCAATTTGGTTGCTATGGTAATAAATCTAAATGCTTTCAAGAAAAGTGTGTTGGTTCTGTGCATAGACCTGACCTAAAATTGTTTTAAGTTTATGGTACAAATCAGCTGTTTTATTTGTAATATGTAACAACAGATGTACCTATTAATAATTATAATACAGTAAGACTTTTTCGTTTATTTTTTGTGTGTTTGTTTTTATTTTGTTAACCTAACATAAACAAACAGTTGGTTGTAAAACATAACTAACTGATTTAAAACTCATTGTTTTGTATCCAAGTCACTGGTTATAATAAGGAAGATAAACAGCAAGCGCAGTAAGGCAGGAAGGGGAAACAGTGAAATTAGTAGTCAAACGTAGTCGATAGTGTGCACACGCGGTACATTTTTTGTGTTCTTGTGTTTTGTGTTGATGTACGCGTGTATAAGTATGTGTTATGTTTCTTTTAATAATTTATTTTAATGTTATGACGGCCTCAGCAGGGGGATATCTGATGATGGAACCAGTTCCGAAACGCGTCATGGAGTAAGTACAGTAAGTAAAGTACTTAATAATAAAAGTCACATAGACGGACATAATAAATTTTATTCATAACTAACTGAATCTACATTGATTTTATATCGGATGGTGTAACTGTCAAAATAATCGGATGAAGAATAATAGTTAAGTAATGTATAATAATTGGTTTGTTCAACCCGGCTTCCTATACCACAGTAAACACAGCAATATTGTATGTACGTTTGCTGCCATTATCTTTAACTTAGCCGTTATCCTTCATCCGATTGTTTTGATAGTTACACCGTCCGATAAGGAATCAAAAAATCTACAAAAGAGGTGTCTTAAAATTTGCTGTTAAAGTGTACGGTTTTTGAATAATTTAGGTTTGAACTTTTCAAACAGCCGCTATTTTGAAACCCACCACTGGATAGAATCGATTATTTTTCCTGAGATAGATCATTGTTAGACTAAACGTCATGCCGAGCTTGAACTTAATCAGTCAAACCTTTCTCTAGATATGAATTATTTTATATAAAAGAAAACAAAATGGAGGATATCTGAAAAACGAAGCATTTCAGAACCTATGTGGAACACGTCCTGAAAGTTTCTCAGTGACACACTCTGTAGAAACACGGACCTTATTGCAGGAATGTTGCAGGTCGAACGATACTTATACAAATTTGTATAATTTAACCGTCCAAGTAAACTGACTATAGGCCTACATATTTATAAATTCAAAACTGAAGAGAAAAACATGTTATGTTATATATAGTCAGTTTAGCTTAATATTACCTTAGCGCCAACAACAAACTGTTTGTCTTAGTTGACTACTGGTTTCAACGTTATACCGTCATCATCATTCTTGTTATTTCGTTACGTTGTAGACGTCGCGTCGCCAAAGAACTGCATTGTATAATTTATGTTAGTCAATTTATGAACAGTTTAAAACTTAAACAGAGTATACACAAAAAATTATAATCCACCACGGACACGAATGCACATACGTGTAAAAAAAAATGTTAAACATATTTAATATATAAACGGTACCAGATAACTGCCACATACTTTCTCCCAGTTGAAACTTTATACTTTCCCAAGAGTAGCCATAGGAGGTGGTTATTTAGATTTGCAAAAGTAGGAAAATGTTACCATGGAACATATTAGATGCATGTAACACACATCCAAATTATATTATTATATTATATTAATACTATTTAAACTATTCGATCGATTTCGAACAAATTTGCACCAAACATGTCAATTAGGCCTGAATAGATGCACGAAAAAAGGTTTTGAAAATTTTTGAAAAACAACCTCCTTTTTTGCCAAGAACCCCCAAAAATCAGTTATTATTATTATTACCTAAACGAGAATTTTTAGAAAGATGCGGTTTTTTGCATATGGTAGAGTACATTAAGGCTGGGTTGCATCAACCGGGATCAAATACCTGGATCAGTAAATCCTGGATCAATTATTTGATCCAGGTATGGTGCAATAGAAACCAATACAACTTTCCTAGATCCTGGATCAAATACAACTTTGATCCTAGATCAAAACTGATCCTGGTTGGTGCAACTCAGCCTAAGGGCTACAAATAAGCCAAATTTCATCAAAATCGTTACAGCCGTTTTTGAGAAATGTTGATAATTCTCGTTTTTGGGCCATTTTTGGGGGTAAAACCCCTTAAAAATCAAAAATTTGAAAAAATGAAAAAAACACCTGGAGATATTACAGAACTACACCTACATACCAAATTTCATCAAAATCGGACGGTTGGTATGGTCTCCAGCTTTGTACACATCCTTACAGACACACGGACAGACATCACCAAAAAAACCCCTTTTTGGGTTCAGGGAGCACCAAAAGAAATAATTCCACTAAAAATATTTTTGGGTTCAGGGAGCACCAACACAGATAATTCCACTAAACATTTTTTGGGGGTTCAGGGAGCACCAAAACAGATAATTTCACAAAAAATTAAAATTTGGAAATTTGGACGAAAACAATACTTTCTCCATATACTACGTATAGAGTGGAGAAATTAAAAATTAAAATTAAAATGTAAAAACACAAATTGCGCACATTCATTAGTTAGCAAATCATTAAAATTGCAACGTATTCGTCCGGTGCACAAGCAAAATTTACGTTGGAAGTTGGACCGTGGACGACGATATATTAGGGTAGGCCTACTCCACATCAAGCATTTGAGCAAATTTCAAATAGGAAAGATGATCTATGCAGCGATTCTTATGGTGAGACCTAAGGTCGGGAATGGTCAATGAGCACCAATCTTGATCCCCAGAACACGTTTTGTCATTTCAAATTGTACATATTACATACATGTGTTCGCACTCTAATGGCAACATTTTACGTCCGATTTGTTCCAAATTTGGTACACGCCTTGGTTTTCTAAGTGGCTCAGAGGAAGCATTTTTTTGAACTAGATGTAATTTTTGTTGATGAGATTTTTCGTAATAAAATTAAACGTTTTCGGGGTTTTACGTGAAAAAATAACTGTAGGAGATTATGCAGCACATTTTGTTTTTTACACGACCTATCTGGTTCTCCCAAGATCGATCAAAACGTAAAATACCATAAAAGTACTTGGTTCAAATCCACGAGGGGGATTTTAAAGCGCGCAAAACTACTGTTGCGGGGCCAACGGCAGTAACAAAAATAATTCGACCACGCAGCTGAACCGCTGACGTGAGTTGAGCAAATTTCCAAAATTAAGTTTATAGGCCTATGTTTGGGAAATAGGTCTATTCACGACGGTGCTGAGTAGCTGCAAAATGCTTCGCACGCCATTCCGCATATTTGGAGTATCTTCAATACACAAAGCATTGCGTCCTTCGCACGCCATTCCGCATATTGCGAGTAATTTCAATCACAAAGCAATGCGTGCTTCGCACGCCAACCACCATATTGAGAGTATTTTCAATACACATTGCATTGCGTGCTTCGCACGCCAACTCCACGGTAAAATCTACCACATGAACCGGGTACTTCTATGGTATTTTACGTTATGATCGATTTTGGGGGAACCAAGCGAGCTATAAGGTCGCGTAAAAAAAAATGTGCAGAATAACATATTACGTTTGTATTTGTAGAAAAATCTTTTAAAACAATTCACTTTCGTAGGAAAAATCTAAAAACATAGTTACTTCCGGTCAAAAAACGTGCTTCCGGTGGTTGGATTTTTTGGCTAACGAACTCGTCCGAGCGACGTAGACAATCAACATGTGTACCAGATTTGAACCAAATAGGACTTAAAATGCGGCCGCTAGAGTGCGAACACATATATACTACAACGGTACACGTATACGCTGTCGTGCCCCACGTTGGGCGCCAATCTCTACAACGGTACACGCTTACGCTTTTGCAAAGTATCAACGGCCCTTCTGCGGGTACGCCAATCTCTACAACGCTTAAGATATATCGCCGGTGAGGTGACTCTGTTTTTTGAAATCTAGCTCACTTTGCAACGATAATCTTACAACTGTACACTTTTGTATCGCCCTGCAGGGTGTCAGTCTTTTTCGACCTATACGACACACCTCAGCGAACGTGTACTGTGTAGGATAAGTTAAAATCACCCACTGGAAGTACAGGCTATCCTTTTTCTTTAAAGGGCCTGGGTGATTTAACTGTTTGTCTAATATTATTCTGAATATTTTGACTAAAAAACTACAAATTACACTTCCAGTAATCTTAATAAAACTCAGCTTTGAGCACAAGCAAAAATAGAATTTACTATCTGTATTCCTCGAGGAAGTGAATACAGTGGAACTGACCTTGTAAATAATTTTATTTGTGCCTTGGATAATTATATAACGTAACACCTTGATAATATTTCTAACACTAGGAAATATAACAATGGAATATTCAACAATAGGTAAGTGAACGTTAGAAACTTTTTTACACTGTAAAATAATAATCATCCATTTATTAATCTTAAAAAACACAACTCAAAAATAATACTTTTGGATATCTCTTTTCCAATTTATACAATTTGCAACAAAAGCAATTTTCTTTAACTCTTGCTTAATCTAATAAGGTAGAACAAATTTTAATATTACTTTTAATTATGCTTTTAATTAATATGCTTTGTTCCAAGCTTTTTATTAATTACTTATTTTTAATTTATTTAAATTATGAATTTACTTTAATGATTTTTATGCTATACGACTTTAGATATTATAAAAACATTTCACACTAAGAAAAACAATTTCCAATCCTACTAACCCAGTATCTGTAATAAATTAAATTTGAATTTAATCAGGCAAATTGTGGGGAATAAACGTAAATTCGCTGACACAGACCTCAAATTTGTTGTTTAAGATGGCCGTATAACACGGGGCTGATTGTTGTTTATAGCAGCAGAAGAACCTGTAGGGTAAAGTTGCTCTCTGCGCTTTTGGCGATGTACAATGATGACAGCGTGCTGTTCTATTGTTGTCGTGAAGCTGCGTCAGATGTTCCTCCGTTGAGTTATAGTTGCCTGTGGTTTGTAGTAGTCCTTTATGTGTCCGGGGATCGTCCTGCTAACTCTTCCACGTTAGATACTCATGTCCAGTTGTCCGCCAAAACGTTCCAGAAGTCCAGGTCCCTGAAGTTTCTTAGCTACTTCATTGATAATATAGCCTTAGCAGTATATTGTATCCCTGCTTATATTCCTGTAGTCTTCCTGTATCGCCTTGTCAAACCGCTGATCACTTCACCCGTACAATAGCAAACTCCGTACTAACTCTTAAAAATCCATAAACAGAGAGACATACACTCCGTGTACTGTCGATCACCAAAAATCACTAAACAGAGTGACATACACTCCGTGTACTGTCGTTCACCCAATAATCCTTTTGAAATTCCCGTCCAGGGTTTATAAAGCCTCCTTCCATCTCCACTTTCGCGATTTTTTCGCGAAAACTCATTTTTTCACATTAAAGTGATTTTCTTACACCTTCCTGTGTGTAAAATCATCCTTTGTTTAGCAATACATTTAAATCCTTTATTTTTATCTTGTTTATCGTAGTTTTAAGGCTTAAACTTCTTAAATTATTTGAATGCCACATCCTTGTTCCGGCCGCCAAAGCTCCTCTCCGCTCTGATTGGCTCAGCGCTTTACGTAGTTCTTAACCCTTCCTCTCCTACTCTACTGCGCGAATTTTCAACTTTCCTTTCTGACTCCTCGCGGTTTTATGGGATTTTCCCGCGAAATAGCTTTTCTTAAACTGTGATTTTTTCCTGTTTTTTAGAGACTTGAATGAAAGTTGTAGGACGCTCCATTCTCTTCCTAGGCCTTCCCTAGCGTTTTCCCAATGCATTTTCTTTTAAAAATTTTCCATTTTCATTATTTTGAAGGTCTATTGTTGTTGTGACAATAGCCGAAGTCTGATTTCTATAATAGGTTTTTTAACGAAGTTTTTGCCATTTAAAAGTATACGATTTTCCAAGTTTTACATTTACGTTAAATACCGGTAATTTATTTAAAATACTGGTTTTTACAATAATCAATTTACCTCCCTTCTTTATTACTTTAGATTAATAGTTTAAAAAATACAATTTTCCCTACTGACTTAACCGCCAGGTGTGAAAACTCCTACCATTCATAATAATTATTTTATTTGAATTTTCTTTTGCTTTTCCTAAGCAACTAATCCTTCTTAATAACATGTACTCATTAAACTTTATTAAACTTTAACTTTAATTGACTTTAGCGTCAGTGTTTCTACCCTGATTCGCTAAATATTGAAATTATGACTTTTTGTCATACCACCTTTTTTATAGGCCTTATTTTGCTCATTACAAAAATACCTCCCTTCCAGGCTTTTGAGGAAATTTGAAATTTTCCCTAGACTTTACTTGATTGTTACGTCATCACCGTTTAGTATTACGACCTGAGTCTCATACGTACAACACACCCGTGATTAGCGTAATGTGTTCCCGCCATAGAACCCAAATACGTAATAGTCCTGGATCCAGGTGTTCCCTAAAAATCTTTGATTTTATTCTAAGTTAATTTTACAATCCCGAACAAGCTCGGGTTCAATAGTTCCATCTGTACGATAACAACCACCTCGCCGGGACTTGTTCAAGGCCGCGCTACATTGGGTTCATCCACATGGTCGCCCAGAAATCTTGCACTCTACATATTTCAATAAAATTTCAAAATCTCCGGATTTACACGGGTTTTGCCCGTTGTAATACATATATTTTTCCTACGGAAATACGCTAAAGATATGTATTTCTGTAGGAAATTTTCTAAACTTTGTTTTTTACATAAAGGAGTTATTTGACATAAACCAAATTCTGCACCCTTATGGTGGGAGGGTGAGAGTGCACCGAAGGTAAGTTAGGAGATAGTCGGTATTTTGTCCTATGGTTCAAAACCTACTAAATAAATACAAAATGCGAAGTATATTTTTTGTAGAAAACCAAATTTGCCGTCTAGTTTTTCTAGGCTGTATTGTAATTAAGTACGCGTAACGTAATTGTGGAAAATATTAAGTATGGATTAAAATGAAATGAATTGTGCTGTATACTAAAAATGCAGATTACAAAGAAATTTGTACCGTCTCTCTGAGAACAAAATAGTAGCCTGAAGCTTATACTTAAATTTTTACTTTCTCCCCCTATACCATAGTATATGGAGAAAGTAGGCCTATTGTATTCGTCAAAATTTTCGAGTTTGAGTTTTTGGTGGAAATATCCGTTTTGGGTCCCCTGAACCTAAAAAAGTGGTTTTCGGAGTGATGTCTGTGTGTGTGTCTGTGTGTCTGTGTGTCTGTGTGTCTGTGTGGATGTTATCAGACCTAGAGCCTAAACCAGTCGTCCGATTTTGATGAAATTTGGTATGGAGGTACTAATTCACGGTATCTCCTGGCGATTTTTCATTTTTGCGAATTTTTTATTTTTAAGGGTAATTTTCCCATAAAAACCTATAAAATAACGGAAAAATTAACTTTTCTCAAAAACGACTCTAACGATTTTGATTAAAATTTTATAGTTTATTAGGAACCTAAAGTACTATAAACTGTAAAATTTTAATCAAAATCGTTAGAGCCGTTTTTGAGAAAAGTTGATTTTTCCATTATTTTATGGATTTTTATGGGAAAATGACTGTTAAAAATAAAAAAATCACAATAAATTGGTAATAGTATTTTTTTATTAAGTTTCTATAAATGAGGGAGAAAGTATGTGTCAGTTTCCTAATACCGTTTATTTTTAAACATAATACCAAAATAGTTGAATATATTATAATTTCATGAAAATGTTGGGAAGGATTACTTATTGGCCACAAGTAGGGAAAGTAGATTCTTTACATTATTAGAAATCTAATATGCTATTGTCTTTGAACAACAATATTAAAGCATATTTGAACACGATATATAACTAACTCCATATATTATATATATTATTAGATATATATATATATTGTCTAAGCACATTAAATAAAACTCTTAGTGTCAAAATGATATTAAAAGTAAGTTAAAGTAATACAACGAAATTAAATTTCCGCGCCTGTAATGAAACGTGTAATAGAAAGTCTCAGGAGCTTCCCGTACCATTCGTCGCGCCGGTAATATCCCGTGATACTGTCTTATTAACTGCGAACCGTTTACGTTAAGCAAACTGTATATACTGCCCCTTAAAACTGAATTTTAACAGATGCCGAGCTGTTTTATTTTTTGCTTCTAACCTATCTATGATTGCTTATTATTATAATTACAGTATGATTACTAGGGGAGACCAATATGTGATTCGCATTCCTCGAACAATAATTGTGAATGAAAACTTTGCTTTCCATACTAATATTATAAAGAGGTAAAATTTGTTTGTTTGTTTGTATGAAGGGGGTAATCTGGAACTACTGAACCGATTGAAAAAATAGTTTTACTAATAAAAAGCTTCACTATCCCTGAGTAACAGGCTATAATTCATTTTGATAAAAACATTTTTTATTTCAATATTTGTAATATTTAGTCATCCTTAGATTAGGCCATCGATGAATCACCATCGCAACCAATTGAATGAAATAACAGATAAAACAACTGTTTGCTCTAACATTTCCATTACCACCTGATTTCACACTTTGAAGCAACTATTTGTATTTCTAACTATTAGATTAGGTTTTTATTAAAGTGTAGTCCTGAGCCTAGCTGGTTCTTTTAAACTTTATTATAACTGCTGTTATAAAATATACGAAATAATTTCATTCGAACTTTTAACATTATTTACCATTTTAGCTTTGGGGTTATTATTAACCCTACACCTTTATTATAAAGAAAACATAACACGATTATGCGTACGGAAGGTTCCAACGGAGTTGGCGTGCGGAGCACGCATGGGTTTCCCCTAGTCGTTAATAAGAAGGTAAAGCTTACTGCTACTTGAGAGAATAAACTTTGAACCCAAAATCTCACAACTAATACGTTTATTAACTCAAACGGGTTTCAATGGCAAAATCGCCATCTTCAGTGATGCACGAGCTACAATAGTCAAAATATAACTAAACTAACAGTGTTTCCTGTCCCGCATTTACACGGAATACAAAGGGGCGTGGCTTAAGACTGCGTTACATTAGTAGGCCTTATCCATTGCCTTGCGTTATTATAACTAGCCTAACATTAACTACATAACTGAACAAGTTACTATCTTAATAATAATCTCAAACAATACATATTTTATATTAATATTGAATTTTGTATGGGTCCTAATTCATTACTTACAATTATTTTACTATGTTTGTTAGTATAAAAAGTTTCCCAAGCATCTAGTATGCCGGGTTGAATAAACCAATTTTTACACATAACTTAACTATTATTCTTCATCCGATTGTTTTGACAGTTACACCATCCGAAATTGAATCGAAAGGGCTGCAAAAGGTGTCTTGACATTTTTTGTTGAAATGTACGGTTTTTGAGCAATTTAGGTTTGACATTTTCAAACAGCCGCCACTTTGAAACTCATGATTGGATTTAATCGCTTATTTTTCTTGTGATATATCATTGTTAGGTTAAATTTCACGCCAAGTTTGAACTCAATCAATCAAACCATTTTAAAAAAAATGGCGGATATCTAGAAAACGAAGCGTTTTCGGGTCTTTGTTATATAGACTTGTTTTCTTATTTTGACAAATAGAACCATTCCCCGAAGTTTGTCACTTTACTTATGGGGCACCCTGTATTCAGTTCGAAGAGGGCCGAATAATACAAGCTGTAAGAAACAACCAAGCACGTTCCACACAAATATGAAAATGTAAATGTGAAACCATTACTCAGAGAACTGTAATTTCTCGCACTTAAATTAAGAAGCGTTTTTAAATATTCTTTGAGAATTAAGAAAACAAGTTCTTTTGCCGAGTAAGCAAACTGACGCGATTACCAAGTTACAAAGCCTAGGGTAGGAGGAAGCGCTATCGGAGGGAGCCTAAGTTTGATTAATGAAAACTTTAATCATCCAAGCGAAAATCCAGACGTTAGTTTTAACGCCAACTAATCTAGGTTGGTAAATTATTGCAGGTTTTAAATTAGTTTTCTGTAAAGTAGAGGTAATATTGTGATAATTTGAGTTTTAAACAAGTAAAGTCTCGCAGACTGATGTACATGGTGGTTGAGAATTTCTTGGTAACGATTTGGGAGCTTATTCGAAAATCTCCCTATACAGGGTGTAAAAAAAAACTTTCAGGACTTTGGGATATGATTCCTCATAAAAAAAAGGAAGAAAAACGTTCAAATAAACATAGGCTCGAAAAAGCTTCATTTTTCAGATATCCGCCATTTTGTTTTTTGCACAAAAGAATTCATATCTAGAAAACGGTTTGACTAATTGAGTTCAAACTGGCATTAATTCAAAACATAATTAAGCGGATATTTGATGATGGCGTTATGACTCTGAACCATGCCATAATAAAGAAGTTTACTTGAAGTCACAAGACAGACCATACAAGGTAATTTATTGGAACGAAGTTCCTTAACGCTGCTTGCGGTAGGAGTTAACAAATAGAAAATGTAATGCGTAACAAAAAAAGTGTTATTAATTGGTTGCTATGGCAATGACAAATATAAAATACGAGTAACGAAAAAACGTTATCAAATCGGTGCTACGGCAATGAATGTAAATACATTCAAGAAACGTGTGTTTTGGTTCATCAGTTTAAATTAAGAGATGATCGGTTCCGTCCGGCGTAGTTCAGATATCATCGTCGAGCGCTGGAATACATTCAATAAACATAAAATGTTGGTTCATCAGTCTAGGCCTAACCTAAAGCTATTGTGTGTATATTGAATTTATTTTACCTGCCCTAACGGCAACATACATGCAATAATTTTAGGTTAGGCCTAGAAAGTAATTTTAAGTCTAAGCCTAACCTAAAATTATTCTATGTGTGTTGCCGTTAAAAGAATGGTAAAATAAATTAAACATACACACAATAATTTTAGGTTATTCCTAGACTGATAAACCAACATTTTATGTTTATTGAATGCATTTACAATGAATGGACATTTAAGGGTCTTCTATACCTTGAGTAAAACAGCAAAAATATGCACTCATACTACCGTGTTTCGGACGCCGTTTTTCAACCTAAAAAGTTGTGAAACATCTTAAATTGTTCTTAAAGGCTTTGTGATTTTGTCTTATATCTCATAATTGAAATAAATCGTCGGCAAATCCTTTTAATCAACCGTTTAATGAGTAAAAATCGATTATTTTTAACGCATTTTTTGGGAGTTTTAAGCAATAATTTCCATATTTTAAGCTAACACGTAAAAAATATAAAGCCTTCTTTGTAACTTAAAGTAGTTTCCCAGATTATTAATTTATAAATAGAATCCGAAACACGGTATTACGAATGCATGTTTCAACGATTTTGCGGCTTGAGTCAGGCCTTTTGCATTGAAATCATACTGTACACTCGGGAGTTTTCTTCAAGGTAAAGAAGAGCCTTAACTGTGTTTACCATCTTAGCTTTGATGTTATAATTAATTCTACACCTTTATTATAATAACATTAAACGTATGGAAACAGTAAATATTTGTATGAAAAACTAACTAATAATAAACGGCAATTGAGACATTAAAATTATGTGTGTGTGTTGTCGTTAATGCTGGCATAAGAATTGAAGAAAAGGCGTGATGACAGCACGCATTTGCTTTTTATTATAATAATATTATGTACTCTTGGGGTAGTCTCTATACGGTTATACGAGAAAATGAAATGAATCTGCAAAGCTCTCTGACAGACTAAAACTTGTAAAGTCTATCAAAATTCTGTCCAACAGATTGATCTTATTTCTCGTCACATTATTTTTGTTCACCCTCAAGCAAAGTCTTGGCCCGTTTTTAAAGAAGAGATTAATCTTGCAGTAACTTATTTTCAATACTAGAGCACACTAGTTTGGCATTATTTTCTTGACCCCAATACAGATGCTGCAATTTCGACTATCGATCTTATACCTCGCGATACAGTTATATAAGTCATTACGTCATATCGACTTTTCCGTGCCTTGTAACTCCTGGAGCTTTTCACGTTTATGAGTCCCTACCGAGGTCAATCTATATTGTTTGGACTAGTTATATTGTTTTGTTTTGTTTTTGTAAACACCTTAAGACAAGTGAAATACAAAAATTCTGATGTCAGACATGTTTGATCTGTGAGCAGATTTGGTTGCGTATTTTAACGGATAAAAGGAATGACTCAATTCGATGCCAATAGAAATAGCCTAACCTAAATTCAAAGGTGAATCTTCATATTCAACTATTTTTAAATCTAACCTATCACTATCATATAAGTTGATACGATAATATACGCTCACCAAATAATTATTACTAGTGGACCCGGCAATGCTTCGCTATTGCTTGATTTACCTAACCTAAAATTATATTCAGTTTTTGATCCAAATCAGTTGTTGATCAAAATCAGCTGTTGAATCAAAATCAGCTGTTTTAAGCTTTTCATACGAACAGCTGTTTTTTGTGCCCCTGATAAAATCAAAAGAAATCTTTCTTCTTCTTCCTTAAGATTGACCTTCCATAAGATTAACATTGAAACTTTGAGGGCCACTGGGGCGTATCCCTGTGGACCGATGTAAATTATAATGGGATTCTGCTCATCTACAGGACACTACCTTTCTAACGGTATGCGCGAATTTCTCCTACGATGCACACAAGCTGAGAAAAAAGGAGGACAAGTTTTGTGCTTGCCTATTAATCTATATATATCTATATCTATATATATATATAAAAATGAATTGCTGTTCGTTAGTCTCGCTAAAACTCGAGAACGGCTGGACCGATTTGGCTAATTTTGATCTTAAAATGTTTGCAGTAGTTCATAGAAGGTTTATACGTAAAGACAAATTTGAAAAGTTTCCCGAAAAAGTTTCAAATTTCGAAGAAACTTAACAGCCTTTACTGTATGAACTCAAAACCATAGCTTACAAAAACAGCTGTTCGTATAAAAAGCTTAGCAACATGTTATGTTTGTTTACAATCATTACCATAGCAACATTACTTAGCAAATTTATAATCACTTTAATACTCTTCAAAACTAACAGCTTTTTAAGGTTAGATTGAAAAACTATAAACAAACACAAGGAAAAATCAACGAAAAATGCTTACAGAATTATAATTCAACTCAAACATTGGTTATTAAATATCTATATAGGCCTACTTAGAGATATGCTGTTTAAAATATTGTTTATATAAAATATATCATAACTATGAATTTTTTAATACTTTTCAAAACATATTTTCGCTATCAATAATAATAATAACAAACAAATTATTTGACACCATGCATAACCATAAACATACACGAGTTTAAACATATTATATTGAAAACTAAACAAAAAATCTGAATTAAACTAAATGCCATTAAAATATCACATTTGTAGCTTTATTTTGATATATAATTGTATATTTTAATACTAAACAATATCTTATACTAATTAGGCCTATACATTTAAAATTACAAACTCTATTTGAACCAGTTTGTTACATCCAAAATTAACGCGGATGTTACAAAGTGAGTCAAATATCTTTTCTACGACTTCCAGCTAATTTAAACCTTCGCTAAGAAAGGGTTAAAAGAAATTCGAATTTTTATGGAGGTTTGGGTGGGGGGGGGGTCAAAGTTACTAAAAATCCCTATAAGAACGAATTGGAATGAAATTTGGTACGTAGCTTCCTCTAAGGCCGTAGGTGCTCGCAACATTGTCAATGAAATTAAGTGAAAGTCAAAATTAGTAAAAACTATAAATTAAAACGATATATTTAAAGCTTTTTCATGTTAGATGAAGTAGTTTACAGGAATACAATTTTCAGTGCTTTCTTAAATAGCGTAGCCTTTTTTTCATTACCACAGTAGGTTACGCTCGGGTATTCAACGAACACTTAAAAGAATACAATTACGTTAAAAAGACTGAAAATACTAACAACCACGGGCAACGCCGTACGGGTCAGCTAGTATATAGATAAAAATGTCTTAACTATTCAAGGCATGTCTTACAAGCTATCTGGTTAAATGTTCATAAAAACAATCCAAACATTTGATTTCTTAATAATTTAAATAAATTTAATTGACAAACTAATAACATCATAATTTGAGAAAATAAAACTTACAATTAGATTTAAAAAATGGACAATTAAGCTCCATCGACACTATGTTGTGTGTCGGGTTTCTCTATAAAACTTGTCTTATGTACAGTAAGTATACTTGGAGTATGCACCGCTAAGAGGCCCTTTCATCCCCTAGGCACAATTCAAAATCAAATATTGTAAGAGAACTAGTCAAAAACCAATTTTCTCTTTTTTTGTAAATAAAATATAATTGGTTATAATTAATTGTACCCAAAGTTATCATAAGACATTTAACTTCGATACTTTTTAGTTTGAAAATATTGTCTTTTATTTGTATCTAGATAATAAGTTTAACAGTTAGAAGTGAGAAACATACATATTAATGTTAAATCACAACAGCTGTTAGAACGTATTTTAATAGTGTAATTAATAACCTCAAAACGTAAAAGAATCAACAGGTATGAAGTAAATAAGAATTAAGCATAATTTTATTAGTGAAATTAAAAAAATATAAATAATAATTTAATTATTATAAAATTAGTAGAGCCTCAAACATAAATAAATCTAACATTACATCCAAACAGATAATTAACTTCTATTTCAATTCAATATGTATACAATGCATACTGCATAATATAATTTGAATAAATTGAAATATCTAAATAGATAAATTCGAAACAAAGTAATTACTAATAATTAAACTCATTAATTACACGATGAACTTAAAACTTACATAACTAATAATATTATATTAAACAAATTTGTTTTTATTCGTAACATAATTTTGAGTTTGATAACTGATTTATGTGTATACTTGCTCTATTTTACAAATTTAAAAAAAAATTGTGCACTCGTGGTACCCCGTTCAGGAACGAAGGTCATCACGCCTTTAACAATCATGGAGCCTTGAATAATTGCGGATATGCGTTGGAGCCTTAAATAAATGCGGGAATGCTACTGTGTCTTAAATAATTGCGGAGATGCTACATAGCCTTAAATAACTGCGGAGATGCGACGGAGCCTTAAATAAATGTGGAGATGCGACGGAGCCTTAAAACAGGATATCCGTGTGATGACGATGATGGTGACACATGTTTCTTGAATGTATTTAAATTCATTACCATAGCCAATTCGATTTAATATTTAATTTATTACCAATTCGATAACGGTTTTTTTACGCGTTACATTTTCTATGTGTCAACTCCTACCGAAGCCGCGTATAGGAACTTCATTCCATGTATCTACTATTTCTTTGTGCAGAAGGCAATGACTACAATGTATTTTCTTTAAATCGAGTCCCAACAAGCACTTTTGGTCAGTAGCATAAATCGTTCACAGTAAGCCAATTCGTGATTGTGCCAATAAAAATTTGTGTAAATGCAATATTCTACTTCGTGTGTTCTTTCAAACATATTAGACATTTGTAATCTATGTTTATATAATCCAAATACCGCTCACTGACTCACTCATCACGAAATCTCAAAAACCACCAAATGGATTTTAATTAAATTTGGTATGTAGCTTCCTCTAGGGCCCTAGTAGGAGCTCGCTAAGAAAGGTTTTAGGGTGGGGAATTTGGAGATGTCAAAGTCCCTAAAAATCCCGATATTTAACTTTGATTTGTCTCTCCGTGCAAAGCCGGATCGGGCCAGCTAGTTCAATATAGAAATAAAGTTGC
>JAGFPH010010796.1:8010-25555 GCA_018207615.1 Philaenus spumarius
CGAATAATGATGTGGCCACACCCGGACATTTTTAATATAAAATTTAACGAAGAGCTAGCCTCCGATTATTTCATAACAATGTTTTTAATATCGTATATGTTCAGTGTTGTGTTAATGTGTTTTATTTAAGTGTCCTGCACCTGACGAAGCTGACTGTGATCGGCGACATAACTAAAATCATAGATCATGAATAATAAATAGATCTTGCATCCGTACGGCAGCAGTATGGCGAAAATTAGGTTCTCGGGAAAATAGAGTTAGCGCTGGGGAGAAATCATTGGTAGCATTGGTGTTTCACACAGCTTCCGTCGTTTCCCCAATAGATAGCGCCACATCGTCGAATTTCCAGTGGAACGAAATATTGCGTTGGATTGGAGTTCTATTAGGTTATCCAAATACAATGCTAAAATGCACTTGCACAAAGTTTATGGAATTTTACCAAGCGTTTTCATTACTGGCACGCATCGCATATGACAGTGAGCTGGATTTGTTGCTTGCAATTCATTACTGGAACATACCTGTTTACATTTTTTTTATCATTTCCTTATGGAAAAAATGCCTCTAGAAATACAAAAAAGAAAGTAGTTGCGGGACTGCCGACAGAAGTGAAAACTGTAATGAATATAACCCATTGGTCATATTGGTTTAGTAAAAATAACACATGCCCATTCATGGGTACAATGTCCATTTCAGACCAAGTAAACTAATTTAACACAACTTCCAAAATGAGGAAGCACAATGTCCATTTCAGAGGTATTACTGAGTAAAATAATTTGACACAACTTATACAATGAGGAAGAACAATGTCCATTTCAGAGGTATTACCAAGTAAACCGTTTAAAAACAACTTACGAAATGAGGAAGCACAATATCCATTTCAGAGGTACATGTATTACCAAGTAAACTATAAAATCTGTTATATACACATGTGTACTATATTGTAGTAGAGCGTGACGGTAAAGTCCGATTTACCACCAGCAAAATTGTTTGGACGCGGTGCGCCTATTTTCACTAAAAAAAAAAAAACAGAAATTTAAAACAAAACTACAAAATTGATTTCAGAGAAAAATCGAAAGCACCTACTCTCGTGGGGGTATATTTTGACCCCAAACACTTCGTACAAGAACAGCGATGGCTAAAAGACGAAACATTGACCATGCTCTGGCTCATTTGATGCGTAATACATATTAGATACATGAACAGCTCATTCCTGTCTAGTTGCCTTTAAATAAAACAAATTTGCGTTGGGGTCAAATTTTACCCCACGATTTTAGTAAGGGTTAACAGACTTACTCAAAGGCCTAAATCATTGGAGAGAATACATTTGAATTTAGGCCTAACAAAAGAGACAAATTTCAAAAGATGTTCATAGTTAGAATATATAAATATAAAAGCACTTGAAGTTGATTTATGGACAGATGTGCGTAATTGTAAATTAAAGAATATAATATCATTCTAACTCCTGCCTCAGAGCTGGAGCCTCTACCGGTAGTAGGCCTGCGCACTACAGGCTACAACGTTCTTATTGTTCGACTTGAGACATCTGGTCGCCTTGTGTTCCCCGTTGTGGAAGGAAGAGCTAAAAACAACTTTTTTTTAAATTAATTTAATCCTTGATACGATTCACGTTTTGTAACTTTAATTAAGAAAGGTTATGTCGGTTATTCTTAGAGAGGTTTACTGGCTTTCATTAAGCAAACCGGCGTTTGATAACGCTGGCATAAGTTTGGTATTGATGAATCTGTGAAATTTTTAAATTTGGTAGAGATATCTTTTTATTAATTAATTGTTTAAGATTTTATAATCTAATATCACTCTTTTAAAATTATAATGTATACTATAAAACCCCCGTGAAAAATCACACGCAAATTAAGTAGAAACACATCAGAAATACAACATTTAAAAAAATACTATTTAATAACAACAAACTACCTAACTATTCTGACAAGGATTTTTAACTCGGTGAATGTGTACAATTATAAGGATTATGAAACTGTAGGCCTATTTGTTATTATTTTTTATTTATATACGATATTATATATTTAAAGAAAGATAAAATTATTATCTTTTAATTGCTTTTTATTTTATATTGATAGAACAAATGATTTAGAAGTTTTAATATTGAAGAAATTAATAATCGAATATGTTTATATGTTATACGAAGATGTACGAATGTTTCCGAACTTCAGCGAATAGGTAAATCTATACCGTCTTCAAATTTGTATAAACGAATATATTTATGACTAGGGGAAACCCCTGAGTGCTCCACACACCAACCCCGTTGGAACCTTCTATACAAATAATCATGTTATCTTTTCTTTATGATAAAGGTGTAAGATTAGTAATAACCCCAAAGCTAGGATGGTAAATAATGTTAAATGTTCAAATCAAATTAATTTTTTGTATTTTATAACGGCAGTTATAATAAAGGTTGAAAGAACCAGCAAGGCTCAGGTTTACTCATTACTTAAAACCTAACCTAAAAGTTAGAAATACAAGTAATTGCTACAAAGTTTGAAATTAGCTGTTAATGGAAATATTGGAGCAAACAGCTATTTTATCTGATATTATATTCAATTGGTTGCTGTGGTAATAAATATAAATACATGTGTTGATCCATAATTCTAGGCATAACCTAAGAGTTTTTGCGTCTAAATTTACAAATGTTGAAATAAAAAAATGTGTTTATCAAAATTAATTATAGCCTATGTTACTGAAGGATAGTGTAGCATTTTATTAATAAAACTATTTTTTTTCAATCGGTTCAGTAGTTCCAGAGATTACCGGAATTATTTATTACCATAGCAACCAATTGAATAAAATAATAGATAACACCGTTATTTACTTCCAATATATCCATTAACAGCTGATTTCAAACTTTGAAGCAGTTATTTGTATTTCTAACTTTTAGGTTAGGTTTTTATTAAAGTGTAGACCTGAGCCTTGCTGGTTCTTTTAACCTTTATTATAACTGCTGTTATAAAATATACGAAATAATTTGATTTGAACATTTAACATTGTTTATCATCTTAGCTTTGGGGTTATTATTAATCCTACACCTTTATTATAAAGAAAACAAAACACGATTCAGGTTCGAACGGGGTTGGTGTGCGGAGCACGCAGGGATTTCCCTTAGTTAATAATAAAAATTAAGAGTTAAAGTAAAAACAAAAACGAATGATGTGAAAACTCTCTAATAACTATGATAATTTATTTGTGATTATTAGTAAGGAAATGGTTTTTCAATCGAGTTTGAAGTTAGTTTTTAACTTTCCTTCGTTCGGTTCGATTAACATTAGATTATAGGTGGGTTTTAGTCAATTCGATACTGAAATTGGTCTATTTTAAGACAAAGAATACTTGAAGGGACGGCAAACGGATCTCGCGTTTGTATATATTTTTTTTTCTTTATTAACTACAACTAAGATACAATCTTATCTAGTAGCTTATTTTGCATAACTAATACACATTTTTAAAAGTCACTCCAATGAGTGACTTCACTACATTAACACTCGCTTCATTCGGCTGATCCACAACACATCACTGCACTAGGTCCAGCGGTTTTGTCCTTTTCAGTCTCCGCACCGTGTCTCGGCTCTGTAGCATCTTGAGGACATCGGAATTAACATGATTTTGGAGCCTATGTTCATGCTTCCATGCAGCACCCTTTATGGCATTGATGACCATATCCATCTTGAGGTCTCTATGCAAGTCATCGTTGCGCACATACCACGGTGCATCAACGATGCTCCTAAGCACGCTATTCTGAAATGATTGAATCACTTTAACATTGGTCTTCTTGGTGCACCCCCAGAGCTGCAGTCCATACATCCAAACTGGTTTTAACACTTGCTTGTATAAAAGCAGCTTGTTTGATATTTCCAATCCGGACTTCCGTCCCAGTAGCCAGTACATACTTCTAAATTTCAGATTTAATTCTGTTCTTTTCATTTTGACATGGGGTTTCCAATTTAGCCTTGCGTCTAAAGTCATCCCCAGGTACTTTGCATGTAACTTAGATGGAACTACTTGTGAATTTATATGAATTGGAACATTGATCAATTTATTGTTTGTAAAGTTTATGTGAGTGGATTTTGACTCATTTAATTTCAACCGTCACTTTTTCATCCAAGTGCTAATGTTATTAATACTTCTCTGTAGCTTCATTGAAGCCTCCTCGACCGTGGCTCCAACGGCCAACACAGCAGTATCGTCAGCAAAAGTTGCCATTGTTGTGTTTTCATTAACAGGGATGTCTCTTGTGTATAGTAGGTACAGGATAGGACCAAGTACGCTACCCTGTGGGACTCCTGCAGATATTGTCTTTATTTCGGAATATTCATTGCCTTGTTTGACCCGAAACATCCTGTCCATCAAATAAGATTTTAATATCTGGTAGAACTGATCTGGGAGATCTCTTTGCAACTTAAAGAGCAACCCTTCATGCCAAACTTTGTCAAAAGCTTGGGAGATATCGAGGAAAACAGCCGAGCAGATCCTCTTGTTTTCAAGAGATTCTTCAATTATCCCAGTCACTCTATGCACCTGATCGATAGTTGAATGCTGGTTTCTGAAGCCGAATTGGTGAGTTGGAATCAGCTGATTTTCTTCTATGACAGGTTTCAAACGCCTAAGGAGCAGTTTCTCAAATAGCTTGGAGATTATTGGTAAGAGAGAGATTGGACGATATGATTTTCGATCACTTAAATCTTTCCCTGGTTTGGGTACCATTATTACCTCTGCGACCTTCCACTGACTTGGACAGAATTTAAGTCTAAAAGAAGCATTGATGAGGTGTAAAAGTTTCACAATAGCTTTTCCAGGCAAGGCTTTAAGTACTTGGCCTGTAATCAAATCATAGCCTGGGGCCTTCTTGATATTTAATAATTTAATTTCGTCCTTGAGTTCTTTCAGTGTCACCTGTTTTATAATCATGTTTCCACTACTATAGTTTACTGAAACACTCTCATCACAGATTTGACCAGGATGTGGTTTAAATGTCTTTTCTAGATACTCTGCAAATATCTCCGCTTTTTCTTGATTACTCCTCGCCCATTTATGATTTTCTTTTCTGATTGGAGGCACTTGCATAACAGGCCTTTTAAGGCCTTTAGTGACTTTCCACAGTGAATAATCAGTATCTTTGCCTGGAGTTAAGCCCTGAAGATACGTGCTGACAGCTTCATTCTTTGACTCATCAATGACTTCCTTTAATTTGTTACTTAGTCGATTAAGCACCATCTTATCTTGTGGATATCGACTGATTTGCCATTTTTTACGAGCTTTTCTCTTTTCCCTTACTAATTGCCTAACTTCTAGTGGGATGTTCATGCTTTTAGCTGTTGTTCTACTCACTGTTGTATTGTTCCAAGCTGCCTGTTGTACATTTCTATTATACAGCTCAACTTCCACTAGTAACTGTTCAGGGGTTTTAAGTGGCACCTGAGTTTCTATGCGATCTTCAAGGTCTTTTTGAAAACCCTCCCAATCAGTTTTGTAACTGGTTAACCTGGGGGGCAAAAGTTTCTCAACCAATGTTTTGCTTACAGTCATAACCACAGGAGAGTGGTCTGAACAAAGATCATGACTGCTTTCAACCTTCACATAGTTATCAGACAGTCCCTTAGTGATGAAAAAATCAATAAGGTCAGTCGTTTTCATGTTATCTGTTGGCCAATAAGTCGGCTCTCCAGATGAATGAAAGTCACAATTTTCCCTCCTACCTGCTTCAAAAAGCTCTTTCCCTCTCGGAGATATTATTCTTGAGCCCCAGAATGGATGCTTCGCATTGAAGTCTCCTCCAATAATAAAATGGCTACCAGATGATTTAAACAGGTCAGTAAAGTCACTCTTCCTTAAAGTATGTCTAGGCGGACAATAAATAGACGATATTCTGTATACTCTGTTTCTTGTCGACACACTTACTGTGGTTACCTGCATGGATTCATATTGAGTCTTCATCAGTTCGTAGTGCTCAATTGATTCGCTTATGATCACCGCAGAACCACCTCTAGCTTTATTAGAAGGGTGAGGAGTATGATATACTGAATAGCCACGTACTTTAAGAAACGATTGCATCGTACAATGAGTTTCAGATATTAAACAGATGTCTACCCTTTCGTCACTCAGAAATACCTCCAGTTCCTTTGCCTTTTGCAGCAGACCATTTGCATTCCAAGTTACAATTTTAAGATTGTAGTTCATGTGGATATCTTTTGCTTTTTAAAAGGTTTTCCAGTTTACTCAGCCTCTCAAAAATGATTTTGTTTGCGTTATTTTGCTCATCCAGTCTTGTGAGAATCACTTTAAGCGTATCTGTTATAGGAGGAATTTCGCTTTTATCACTGTTCTTATTCAGGATACTTGCATATGAATTTTGTATAGAATTACGCCTATTATGCATAACCTCTGGATTGCCTGCAGTATTTCTAGAACTTATTTCTTTAGTTTGCGCAATTTTCGGTAGATTTTGTTTCTGTGGTTTCATCGCCATGTCTCGTCTTTTTTGAAGTTCTTTGGCTACCTCACAGCCCCTATAATTAGCTGGATGAGCTCCTTTACAATTAATACATTTAGCAGCCATTTGCCTGTCTAAGTTGCAGTTTGTCGCAAGATGTTTTCCGGCACACTTCACGCAGCGTGGATCCCTCTGACAGTAAGCTTGCGTGTGATTGTACCCTTGGCACCTTTTACACTGAGGTATCAATGTACTAGTTTTTCTTAACGGTTCAATTTTAACGACCAAGTTCAGTATAGTTTTGATGTTGTAAACCTTTTCCACACTCTCTCGATTATCAAAAGTCAACATAAAGAGTGGAAGGCCACGCTTCGTCACAACCCGTTCCCCGCTTTCATTCTCCTGAGTTTCCTTCTTCAAAATATTGACTGCATCAATAATTTTAAATCCACCCTTATCCAGTTCTTCTATTATATCTTCTTTAGCGCATGAAGCGTGGATACCTCTTGCTACCACTCTCAATGGGCGATTGTTTTTATCTTCATAAGTGTACCATTCCACTCCTTCTTCTGTTAGCTTTTTCGTCAGTGCTCTGTAAGAGTCTGAATCAGGAGCATTGATTTTCCACTTGTCATTATTTAATGTAGTGACCTTCAACTCTTTTTCTGTTGTTGCCTTCAGAATACAAAGCAATTTAGAATAATCATATACCTCACAGATATTTATTGGCGGAGGTTGATGTTCCTTTTGAGTAGTTCTATTTTTAAGACTATTCACATTAATTGAAGTACTCTTAGACTTTATTTGCCCAATTTCAGGGGAAAACTCTGCCTTCCTTTTCTTTGCAGATCTTTTATTCTTCTTGAGCAGCCAATCAGTTTCCCTAGCCAATTCTTCTTCATCAGTGTGGAATTCTGACTGGTCAGAGTCTCGTCTTGTCGTTGGTTTTGGATTAACTGAACTTGATCTTAGTTCAGTGATTTCACTTCTGAGTGCACTACAGAGTAACTCAATTTCACTCAGTTTCTTACGAAGTTCCCTATTTTCCTCAACCAGACTAGATAAGTCATTACTTTCTTCAGAAAATGAGTGCCTGATTTCTTTGCTGCTTTTGACAGCAATGCTTGATCCTAGCTTGTCCATATTCTTCGGAGATCTTTGGGTAGTGTTGCTCCTCTGGAATGGATTTTCTTCCTTTTTGGTATTGCAGTCGCTGGCTGACGACGTCCCGGAGCCCGCTTTCTCACTCCTGACAGACGCCGGTACTGGGGATCCGACCCCCTGCACCGTAATCTCCTTCTTCTTTTCTAAACCTTCCATGCTTGGTTTATTTTCGGGGTACCTTCCCCTATCTGGTTTTTGGTCCGCCCCGGGTATTTGATTTCCCCGGTACCACTCATATCTGAGAGGCGTTCCCCTATCCGCCACCTGGGGAGGCGTCCGATATGGGACCAGCATCCCACACGGAGCGTTTGTATATGCATGAAGCAATCAACCTCATTGACCCACTGTAATTTTACAACCCTTCAAAGGAATGATGTAAAGGATATATATTTAAATTTTAATACGAAGAAATTCTTTATAAACTCAGTCATGATTTTAGTCTACTCAAATTGGGATAAAAATTGATTCCAGTATTTGTGTGTTGAGTTTCCTTTTGCAGCAGCGCCTTATTCCGAGCGAAAACGGTTACAACAGTCAGTTGTATCAGTTTTGGCGTGTTACTAACACAAATCATGTTATCCGCAATTAATTTAACCTTGCCAGAACAACCTTGTCAGCGTTAAACCGCGTTTGTATTAGGTAGCAAATAAAATGTTGGTAACATTCTTGTTAATCTCAAATAAATAAATAACACACCTAGTGACCTAGTGTAAACTTGTCTTAGTTGTAACTATTTTACAGGCAATTATGATCATACTTGTAACACTCATGAAAAATCACAGGCAGATTAGTTAGATGCACATCAGAATTACATAATTTCAAAAAAATACTATTTAAAAATAACAGACTTTATCTAGGCCTATCTAATAATTATGCTGACCAGGATTTTTATCTCGGTAAATGTGTACAATAATTGTAAGGATCATAAAACTATAGGCATATTTGTTAAATTTTTTTATTTATATACGTTATTATATATTTAAAGAAAGATAAAAATATTATATTTTAATCGCTTTTAATCTCATATTGATAGATCAATTGATTTACAAGTTATTAATATTATAGTGAAGAAATTATTAATCGAATATGTTTATATGTTATACGAAGACGTACGAATGTTTCCGAAGTTAAACGATTAGGTATCTTTTCTTTAAATTTGTAGGCCCTATAAAGGAATATATTGTTGATAAAAGGTTGTATTTATATGTAGTTTATAACCTCAAAGCAAATATTATAACGTATTATAGCATACATTAGTTCAATAACTCATAATTATTTAAAATAATCAGCTTCACAAGAAATTAGAATGATTTAACTTATAAACATAACCCCAAAGTATAAATTTTTACTGGGTTTGTGTATTACAGATGATGGGTGAAATCTGCTGTTATATTACATGTTACTCACGTACGTACGTACATAGACTACGTATGTATGTACGTACGAACGTACACTCGCGTTTATAGCCTAAAATTTGTTTAATATAAAACAAACAACAATCACAATTTGAAATTACACAAACATATATATGTAGTTAAAACGGGTAACTAAAATTACGTAAAATCTGAAACATACCTAAATTTTAAAATATAAAAAAATATTATATTTCTAAATTTTAGGTTAGGTTTTTTTTTTTTGCTTATGTGTAGGCTTAATAATAATTATAAAAAAAATGTGTGTTCAGGTTGGAATGAGTTGGCGTGCGAAGAGGATTCGGTCAATTCTGTAGTATTTTACAAAACCAAAATGACAATAAAATTAAGTCTGACTTTAAGATTTTAGAGTTACATATCAAATATAAACGTTTATTTTTTTATCATTTGCAGTAAACTTAAAGACTGACAATATTTTTGTAAATGTTTCTAAGATTTTATTAAATTTAATTAGTTTTCAAAATAAAGGATTTTTAGTATGATTCACTAGAAGGGCGACTCGCGTTGAATGTATCGACACCTAAAAAGGAAGAAGGTCATAGAGAGAGAAGACGAATGGCCGATAAAGATGGAGAAAGAGAAATATCGACATGCTGTTTTACTCGCGTTGATTTAACACCAATGTTATTCCCCCTTAAAAAGACAATTGCAAATGCAGCTGGCTTTTAGTTGTACAAAGAAAGGATACGACTATAGCGAACGTTTTTATCTACACACCACGGCCGTTAAAAAACATGTAAAGACTTCTAAATCGTATAATTCGACTGTGTGTAGGTAATGTATTACTATAAACACATTAAATAAGACATCCGCGACGCTTGTCTCGATGTTTCGATGTAATAAACTAAAGCAATTACTTGATTAGGCGAGTGTGGCGGACAAAAAGCGAGACGGCTATGTGCTCAGCAAATATCCCGTTCTTGTGAAACAAGTGTTGTTCTGGGACGCCTCGGACATAATTAATTCCCATCACATAGCAGTTTAAAACTGGCTCCGTCCATTCCTTTTACAGTGTCTAAATTGCACGTAAGTCCTTTGCAGTTTATTACATTTTTTCCCCAATCCAAGATCGTTTCAAATAGAATATTTTGATAAGTGAAATAGTTAATACTAATTATATGTATGCTTAGTTACAAGAAACAAATAAATACAACGCAAATTTAATATTTGTATGACGTGAATATTTTGAGTATTTGTCGCACTAGTTCTTACAGGAATTTTTACGGAATATTTCGAGATATTAAATTATAAAAGTTAATTAATTGAGTCAGTCAGTTCCAAAACTAACTCACTCCAAAAATTACGATTTTCTGTGTTTTATATCACCTGTTAGGCGATACTGTATTACATACATTGGAGTAATTTGTTTGTTCCAAAACGCTTTAGTTCCCTAATAAAAATAAATTTAAAAAGTGGTCACTGCAACAACACTCTCTAATTCTAAGCACCTTTCTGCTCCAAAACTCCCTAATTCCTGAATTACTTACCACTTCTTCAAAACTTCCTAATTCCTGAATTACTTACCACTTCTTCAAAACTCCCTAATTCCTGAATTACTTACCACTTCTTCAAAACTCCCTAATTCCTGAATTACTTACCACTTCTTCAAAACTCACTAATTCCTGAATTACTTACCACTTCTTTAAAACTCAATAATTCCCGTACTGTTGTCACTACCATATCAAATACTGCTACAAAACTACCTAAGTGGTATAATGTGGCTTTAGTGCAAATGAAAATGATTGTAATCCATTATCCAGTTCCTGGGCATTCTTACATCCCTCCAGATAGGGTGTTTGGTGTTATCAAGAGGAAAGTAACGAAGTTGGAAACGATCGTACACCCTGATGAGTACTTTAAAATCTTCAATGAATCAGCTACTGTTACAAGACTAGGAACGGACATTCAAGTTGAGGATTGAAAGGAGGCAACAATACGAAATGTGAAGAAGCCTGCTGAATGGCACTTTAAGCACAGAGGATATAAGTAATACCTTTATAAGTAATAAAGTGCATTACTTATATCCTCTGTGCTTTAAGTTTTCTGCGTGCAAGAGGTTTATTTTAACGCGAGGCCTTAATAATACAGGAAAGATTCAAGGGGAGATCACTTACCTAACTGACTTAGGGGAGTCAAAATATATTACAAAGAGAGGCTGCAGGATCGACAGAATTTTTGCTATAGCGAAACCCAATCATGTTACCGTCAACCCCAAAAAGCTAGCAGATGTGAACAAGCTCCTTAAAAAGCACTACGGTGAAGACTGGAGAAGCCTGGAGTCCCTGAAATTCTACGTAGATCTTTTCAACAGGGAAAACATCCAAGGGCCTGAACTCAGTGAAGGCAATGAAGATAAAGAATAGCCGATGGACGATGAAATTTTAATGCTAGAAGGAGACTTTGTAGTATAATATTTGTGACGTGAATTTCATATTAAAGCCTATCATTATCTTGCCATTGTCTTCAAAACCATGAAAAAATGTAATCTTTTTACAAATATATCAGACATTTATTTAAAATATTCTGGCTTTTAATACTTTTCTCATAAAATCCTCAAAAGACTTTATTAAGTGCAACAAACTATCTAAAGCCATTCATTACTGCAACAAAACTATCCAAATATGTAATCCTATTCCAAAACTCGCTAAGTCCATATTTAAACATATTTTTTTCTTATAATGCCAACAAAGCTCATTTAAAACTTTGTATCAGGTGTGTTCTGGTTGTTTGAATCAATACAGATATATATTTGTTGGTATTGAGGGAACTTTGGTTTAGCTGTAACAGTTTTTTAGTCCTCCTGTAAAATTTGGTAAGATGGAGTTAGTAAGTTTTGGAACTGACTGACTCAATTATTTAACGTAAACCAATTATGCAGTAGCCTCAAACCATGAATGCGTCGAGATTAAGGGAAGTGCTTGACTTGGTGGCAGGGATGTCCTACGCCAAGGGCGGAGGAAAAGGAAGTGCTGCCGCGACGGTTTCGCTTAATCGTCAAGGTATGGGTGGACCTATCACCTGATTTTGGTACTAACGATTAAAATATATGGATACACTGGCTACTCTAAAACTAGGCTACAAGTTGAAAGTTAAAAGATTTCTAGCATTTCTACAAGATCTTCAATGGGACAAGATCGTTTGACGAATCTTGCTATGCTCTTGATTGAACATGAAGCAGTGAAAACAAATTGGACTTAGATGTGCTAATCAATGATTTGGCGTCAGTTAAAACCAGAAAAAGTAACATTTAAGTCAATATTTGTCTTATGTTGTTGTCTTACGTGGTTCATATGTCTTGGCAAGATGTGAAAGTTTGTTCCCTGTTGACTACAAGTGTATTTAGTTTCTGCAGCTGCTCTGCACAATGTATAACATTTAATGTTTTTCTAAGTAAATAATGAAGTTGAGCTAACTTTGAATGAGATAGATTAGAAAACGTTATTTTTATGTATGATTGCCATGAATGTAATTTTTCAAACCAAACTAACGATTTTTTACCAGCTTTTTCCTAATCAATACAGTTCATTTCAGAGCGTAAAGCCAAAAATTGTACAGTATAGAACAAAATGTGTAGCAACAGAGTGTTACAGTACACATTTCTAAATACTATATTTACACACTCTATTTAAACTTATGCAATTAAATTTAATTGTTGTTAAGTCATATTGATTAACTTTAAATGTACTTATTTTGTAAAAATAAATCAGATTTGATTTGAGTACACATTTCTTTTTTTTATAAACAAAATCTCTAAACGATTCTCAAATAAATATATACGTGCCAAGAACCTAACTTAAGTGTTTCACACTTTTACTTGTAAAGTTTGTACACAATAACAATTCTTTCCAATTAATCCATTTGATAATAAAAATCCGTTTGACTACATTTATATTTTTTAAAGTTACTGAACCCTCTCCCTATTTATTAAATAGTGGACGCTACTTTAAGTCTGGCCAGGGGCGCCATCACCTTAGCTACGCCACTGGTTTGGTGGTACAACCAATTCCACGTAAACTATGTTTCACAAATTACTGCTTAACTAAATTTAACTCAGAAAATTACAACTCCGTAATGAACTGCATCTTACTTATTAATTTTAGGGTACCTACTTACATTCAATATATTCAGAGTGTAAAATAAGTCATGATACAACTCGATATAATAAAATGGATTGCTATATCAACGTAAACCATCTTCCTTAATAAAATTTTCGCTGGTGTTTAAGGGGGGTTACAAATGTTGATCCCCCCGTCTTTGAAAGGGGTGGTAAGGGGTAAAGAGGGTAAAGGGGGTAAATTAAATGTTTTAAGTGACAACCCCATCTTGTGAAAGCCCTTTTTAACACCATGAATTTCTGTGGTAAGAAATATAAATCAGATGACGCACTCGTTCGCTACGCTTAAAAATGTTATTTTATAAGCTATTTTTTAACTTTATATTATAAGAAATATGGAGTATTTGATCTAGGGACTGTTATTCACCGTCAGGGGAATTAGACAACCTATTTAGAAAATTTCAGAATAAATAAATTCACAAAAGTCATTAAAAGATCTTATTTCAATAATACACGGAGACTACTGTGTCGGTCATGTTAATAAATTCAAAGGAATGTATAAAATTTGCATCTTTGACTTTTTTACTATACTATAGACCGAGTATAGAGAAAGTATGGTGATCGCAAAAAAATCGATGTTGAGATTTTTGTGGAAATATCCGTTTTGGGACCCCCTGAAAAAATTTCTGTCTGTATGTATACAAAGCTAGAGAGAAAACTATTAAATCGATTTCAAACAAATTTGCACCAGAATGTCAAGTAGGCCTGTATAGATGCACGAAAAACGGTAACATTTTGAAAAACAACCGCCTTTTTGGCAAAAAAACCCCAAAAAATCAGTTAATATTTTTTTTATAAAAAAAACGACTCTTACGATTTTGATAAAATTTCGCTTATTTGTAGCCCTTAATGTACTTTACCATATGCAAAAAACCACATCTTTCTAAAAATTATAGTTTAGCTAATAATAGTAATAGTAAAATATTTTTGGGTTTTTTTTGCCATAAAGGGGTTCCTTTTTTTTAAATTTTTCAAAAACTTTTTCGTGCATCTATACAGGCTTAATTGACGTGTTTCGTGCAAATTTGTTCGAAATCGATCGAATAGTTTTCTCTCTAGATAATAATAATATGTATTAGTTAATCTCCTACTTTAATAAATCACCTCTCCTACCCCACCTTTAATTATGAAGTCACAGTGAATGTGTTTAATAATTAAATATGTTTGGGAGAAAATATGTGCCAGTTCCTAGTACCGTTTATTTTATATAAGATACATTGTATCTCTGTGTGCTTTTTCTCTCAAATTTGTTGGGAGAAACTGTTAAAAATCAACTGATTGTGTTAACTATTTTTATAGATGTAGTACAATGTCTATTGTCACAATTAAAGGAATTGGATTGTATCTTGGTATAAAATGCGTACTGGTAAGCATAATTTGGCTCATACCAATCTGGAACGTTATTAAATTATAATTAAGATGTAAATGTTTCTATTCTCACGTCAAATATTATGATTTTTATTATCAGCTAAAAAGTAACAAAATCTTTTCAGTAAATAATTAATTCTATGCCAAGCTAAAAGTAAATATAAATAAACTAATCGAACGAGAAATATAGAATTTTCCCTATCCTACTTAATGCGTTTGATACTTTTGGTTGAAACCGTTATACTGATTTAATTATACCGAAATTGGTTTAGAAGTTGTTCAAAAGTCACTGAAATTAAAAAATCATACTGCAAGAATTGAATGCAAGCGTAATCAAATAATGAATTATTATTCTGTTCAGCCTCAGACTTCGGCAACGCAAACGCTCCCTATGAAAGAAAAGGCGAACTAAGAAAAGTCTAACAAGCTAGGAACAGTATAACAACTAACAGGTCTGCATGTATTCTTTTCTTTTCACAATGTTGATTTTGTCAAAAGAAAGCAAATTTTAGTCTTATGTTGTGTTATCGTAAAGAGTTCTGATATTTCATTTATTTTCGTATTTGTGTAACTTAAATATTTTTTGTACTGCGAGGTAAAATTAACTTATAGGTTTATTTAATCTACTAATATATTATGAAAGGTTGTCTTATTTTTTGTTTCTTTAGAAAATCATATTATTTTAATACACAACTAATAATTACCTTTGTATTTTTGTAGATAATAAAATAAAGTCTCTAATATTGGATGCTTTAGCTGTTCCAAAACTAAGATGTCTGACTGCAGCTAACAACATGATTAAGTCGATGAAAGATCTACAAGTTCCAACACTCCAGGATTTATATCTGGTAAGGCTCATTGATTGTAAAATATTGTGTACAGTAACTGTATTTGTAATATATTTTCTATGGTCTTGCTGCAACTATGGATTTAGGCATAGTCAGCAGACACTACTGCCATGACTATAAAGTATATATCCAAGCATAGGTCACCAGACACTATCGACACGTCCATATATATATATATCCAAGCATAGGTCACCAGACACTATCGACACGTCCATATATATATCCAAGCATGGAACTAAGCAGACTAATAATATCATTTTGGTAAAACAACTCGCGGATCAGAACACTTCACACTTCCAACTTGTGCGTCATGGTGTACTATAGTTGGTCCAACTTATGAAGATATTTTTAAATGATTTTGATAAATTGATTTAATATCTGTTTTATTAATCCATTTATTTTTTAAATCTCTTGCAACAGGGAGTATCAGTCAATAATTAAATCAATATCAGTAGGTATTTTAAATTTATCGCTGTCAAATTCTTTAAATCAGTATCTAAAAAATTTATAATCATATTTTTTTATAAATCATAGTGAGGAATTTTATTTACATTACAAAAATAAAACAAGTTATAAAATGTTATCAGTTAATTGTCATTTGTCGTAATTGCACTTGTGTTTGTAGATGATAAGTTGTGAATTCGTTAGAACTGCAATAGTTAGATTCTGTCCTTTTGCTTTCTGAAGTTCTACTTCAAGGGCTTTCTCAAAACATGTTCCCAGTTCTAGTCACACAATGTCGGATTCTTCCTTTTCATCGCATACCTTTGTCCATCGCTATTTTTGGCATCACTCCATTATGAGAAACGTCACACTCATTATTGATATTCAAAGTAACTATTCACATAGAAATGTAATACAATACACTGTAGTTTCTACTTCTGTTGTAACTGTTGCAATTATTGAGTTATAATTCTGAGTACCTCTGACATTCACTGACCTTCAAGAACTTATTCTAAACGCGATTCATGTTACAAGTACCCAATTTTGAAACCCAAGTATTCGCAATCCAGCAATTTGTTTATATAAAAAGCTAAAATACTATCAACATGATTATGTTAAAGCACAGAGAAGTTGTTGTAGTAAATTATTCTTTCTATAAAATTGCTATAAAAATGTGATAACACTTTGACTCATTGGTTACAGAGCGGATGGAACAATTTTTGCCAAGAATACAACATCCGCAGTAAATTTGATTATTTGATTCTTTCATCCAGATAGGGAGGATTCGGATAATAAGAGTAAGGTTAGGGAATCTCTATAATCCATTTTATTACCTAGCATCAATGTTGCAGTAACTAATTTATGATTTCTAATAGTAAGATTCTATATTTATTTGTTATTTTCCCAATAAACAAAACCCATCCATGTAATGTTTTCCTCAATATTAGCTAGTTAACGTTCAAGTTATTTTTTTTTTACTGTGTCACTTTTTTATTTGTTTCAAATGAAACAAGTGACACATCATGATTATTACATATTTCATACAAATAAATAAAAAAAAAGCGTAAGCAGCAATGCCGCATTACTATAGCCGAATTTTTACCACGGAATAACTAAGATTAAAACAAGTAAATTTAATAGTTATTTATTTTATTCATATTTCATGCAAGGTTTTCAATTAAATTAAGTTTTTGCTAACTGATTTTAATGGAAAAGACTATTAAGTTTCAAACTGTGTGATGCAAACTTTTAATTCACCATCTCTTCAGTATGTATGTCCCATGGCTGATTGTAAGTTGATAATATTGTGTAATATAATAAAATAAAGCATGATCATAAAAAAACTGTAATCTATATTGGTACAAACTTTTAATACTTCCAAATACATACATCATAAACAAAATAAAATACATAATTCTATATTCTAATAAAATGCATACAAATAAACACTTTGTTGCATTGCGGCTGATTCACTGTTCCTAAAACATATAAACATTCTGCTTCAGGAAGAGAACTTTGGTGGTTATATAGATACATGACCATGACCATATTATAGTGTTCTTCACTGTTAATATATTTGTCTATGAATGTGTGTGAGTAGAGTGTTCTTCATTGTATGTGAGAAGATGTTAAAATACCAAGTTGATTTTGATCATCGTTTAAAAGTTCTTGTATGATACAAAAACATGGAAGTTTTAGTGTTCTTCAATGTTTGGGT
>JAGFPH010010797.1:8825-37927 GCA_018207615.1 Philaenus spumarius
GCAGGAAGAAATAAGATATATAATATGATTAAAAATAGGTGGCATTTTAAATATATGAACAATCGAATTATGGAAGAGATTAGAAAGTGCGATATTTGTCAAAGAGCGAAATACCCGAACCAATATTTAATAGGTCAAAGTAGGCCAATCATAACAAATAATATAGGCCGAGTAGTGGCGATTGATTTCTTAGGACCACTACCAAGAGGTTTAGGAAATGTACAGCATATATTAGTGGTAGTGGATATTTTCTCTAAATATGTAAAACTTTACACAGTAAGAAATCCTACAACCGAAAATAGTATAGATAAAATGAGGCAGTACTTTGCAGAAGTTGGCAAACCCGAAAGTATCCTAACAGATTATGGCAAGGCGTTTACTTCAGGGAATTGGAAGGAGTGGATCCAGGAAGAAAGAGTTCGGCATGTACTAATCCCTATAAGACATCCACAAGTAAATCTGGCGGAGAGGGTGAACCGAGAAATTGTGCGAATGCTTAGAACATATTGCTACAACCGACAGGCAAATTGGAAACAATACCTAGAATATATACAGGATGTTCTAAACACAACGCCGCACGACACCACAGGATACACCCCTCAGGAAATACAGTTTGGCCAGGAGGCGAGGTACGTGTGGGATGAAGTCTTCCCGAGGGAACAACCAAATCCAGGAGGAGAAACGGAACGCGAAAAACACCAGAAGTGCCAGGCCAGGATCATAAGGGCCGGAAACCAACGAGCTGCTAAACAAAACCATGGTCGCAGATTTACAAACTTCAATGTAGGGGATTTAGTGTTAGTAACACAGAACACTAGCATTATGGCGAGTAAATTTAAAGGCGAGACCAGAAAACTGTTTCTTTTATACACAGGACCTTTCCGAATAAATGAAAGAGTAGGAAATAAAACCTATATTGTAGAAGACCGGGTTACAGCAAGAATAAAGGGAAAATACGATGTTCGAGATCTCAAACCATATATTCAATAAGTAAAGTTGTCATCCAAAAATAAATTAACACTGTAAATATTATTGTATTGAAGAAAAGGTAGGCCTAATGCATAAAGTGATTAACTATACGGGGGAATCCCAAATGTAAATATTTTGATTGAATGTAAACACAAGCGGTGCGATGAGTTTGTAAAGGGCAGAGAACAAATTAGCCAGGAGGGGATGTTTGAAAACAGCTGAGTGGAAACAAGATCAAGGTCAGGCAGTGGGGAGAGAGAACAGTACGCTGCAATGAATGAAGTAGGCCTAAATAAATAACGCGACTCATTGATAGATGCAGGCCTAAGCACTTTTCGAATACACGCAAAGGCATTGCTTGTTGTTTTAAAATAAATTGTACATACAGATCCAGGAATAAAACGTTTGAATGCAATCTACAAACAATTCAGGAGCCTGGAATGTCCTAATATACGAGTAAGGGGTATATAGGGGTTGCATATTACTTGGAAAAAAGGTAATTATGCGTAAAATTAGTTAGGAGAGTCTAAGTAGTTAAGATTCTGGAAGGAAGAAAGTAAGCTATAACCTAGGAATCAATTAAGGAAAGGAAACTGTAATGGAAAAATATAAAGGAGGATACTAGGGAAAAGCAAAGGAAAACTATTTAGTACACTTAAAAAGAAAAAAAAAAAACTCTCAATTATGATAGTTGAAGCCACTTAGGCAAATAAATAAAAAATTATCAAACCATAAAGGGTAAATAATGTAGAACGTATAAAACGCGGATTATAAAAATTCGGGAAGTATGAATGCGGGGAAATAACAGTAGTATGAAAGCGTAACCCAGTAGAATATTGTTAGTTTGTTATCAGGCAAATTAAAATGTGTCCCTGTATTTATATAAGTAGTGTACAATATAAACATGTGTTTTCAGTGGAAGTGAACTCATCCAGTGAGCATTTCAAAAGGAAATGTATACCATGGTATATTATGTAAATGTAATTTCAGAGTATGGAGAATAAGAAGAACAATGAAAGTATAGTATGAAATGTATAAAAATATTATAAATGTGTGATATGTAAATTGTTAGATTAGGAAGGCAGAACTAGATAGAATAAGAATGAAATAAGATATAAGGAAAATGAAAAAGGAATGATATTATATTTAAAAGGTTTCAATATCTTGGGTTTTTGGCGGAGCCGATCAAACCAGATATCTTAAGAGGGGTAACTTACAACGGACAAAACTCGTTGTAGGTCTTGAGTTTAAATTTGCAATTAATTTTGTAAGTTTAAATAATATGGACTTGCCGGGAGTTAAAGCCAAATGTAGGTCACGAGATCAGCATGTATACGCGGGCGGTCTGTTATCGGGTAGAATTAAACTTTTGGACCCTGCCTGTCTGAAAAGGATTGGGAACTTATAAAAATTACTTAAAAGATTCCTACGGGAAGCCAAAATCCAAGATTTGAATAAAAAATAAAAATCTTCGGGAAATGCATTACGCTAACGGCGGGTGTATTTACTGCAAGATTAGATATTAAAAAATCATAAAGTTACGTAAGATACGAGCTTTCAAAGAATGAGAAAATTTTCAAAATTCCTCTAATTTAAAAAAGAAAAGGTTTTTTAGGCTTTTCTTGAAAAGGCCTAAAATAAAGGTGAAATAAGTTTTAGCGAAATTTTGTCATATAAAAAAGTTAATGGTAATTCATAAAGTTTAAAGGATAAAAAAGTAGGTTAAAAATAAAGTTTTTTAAATTCTAACTAAAACAAGTTTTAGTATTGATTAATGTAAAATATAATGTAAAAGAAAAACTAGAAAATTTATAAAAGGAAAAAGGTGATAGAATTTGCACCTTTACAGCTAATGGAAAATTTAAACTCAAACTTTTAACAATTCAAAATAGTAAATAGTATGCAAACGAAGTAGTTATGTAAAGATAATCCAGTATTTGAAATATGTTTCGGGAGTAAAGTAAAACCCTAGTTTGTGAAAAATCGTTGAAGTCCCTAACTCCACAGCAAGACAACCAGAAGCAGAAATGAGATGAAAATCCGGCTAGTGAATGAAAACCAATGGACAAGAAAAGTGGAAAAAGAAAAACCGAAAGAAGTGTAAAATTAAGACTTTTCCGGGAAAAATCGCCGCGGAAAAACGCGCGCGGGTCGTGTACGCGAACCAGGAGTCGTACGAACGTCACTCGAGTTCGTGTGGAAAGGTAACAACGAGCTGAGGAAAATGATGTCAGTTTCAGGAAAATCGGATAAAACCTGGAAAGGTTACATGGAAAAAGGATTTCCATAGCACAAAACTGAGGGAAGCCAGATAAGAACGCAAGACAGTAGAGGGGAGGTCCAAAGACGAGACTGATGGAAGGAGAACAGGGTGACCAGTTTACGAAAAGGGGCGTACTCAAAGAAACAATAGAAACTTAATTAAAACAAAGGCTAAATCATGTTACAAAATTATGAAAAAATTATAATAAAATTCAGGATGAAAAGTTACGTAAACTAGTAGTTTGAAATTGGCGAAAAAATGGATTTTAAAGCATTTTCGAAATACAGTGGTAGAAAGCTTAGGTTGGCAATGAAATAGTGCCGAAAAACATTATATAAACGATTGCTCGGGGAAACTCGGGATGGATTATTATTTCTGCGATGTAAGTTAACGCATCGAGAGCAGATACTTGTTTTTTATAAAATACTTCAGCGTGCTAGAAGCTGAGTATTTTCTTCGTTAAACTTTAAATTTTTATAACAAGTAAGAAGATACGGCATAGCGGTTATCATCTGGGATGCAGCAATAGACACCGAATTAACTCTACAAGAACGTCAGTGGCAACTTAGTCTATACAAGTTGGCCTAACTTGGGATTTCTGGAAGAAAAACATAGCCTACAGGACAGCTGATACATGGAGTGATTCGTATAGCTTCCAGACAGGACTCCAGGATACCACCAGGCGGCCACCAGGACATGCAACTATAGCTACGAGGGAATAGACGAACCGGGATAGCAGACACGGCATCACCACATCCATCTTTAAGAAGACATCCATCATACATCCAGACAACCCTACAGGACTCCACCTTCACCCACAAGACAACTCTATCAGCACGCAGAACATCTGTAGCTTGTCATCACTAGACAGCGTTCGCGGATTTCACCACAACGTCGCGACGCCTGGACAAGTGTGAAAAGGTCGGTAGAAGCGTAAAATACGTTAGTCCCCATTAAATTGCCTGAAGTAAATTCAAATAAATTTATTTTAAATACTGGGTTACGTAGGATGTTAGATTAAGAAATATTTGTAATTAATTAAAGAAGTAAATTCATTAAATCGTAAATTCAAATTTTCATTAAAGTATAAATTAAATTAAATTGAGAAATAAAATATTAAAATAAATTATAATTAATTAAGAGATTAGTTCTGCCTTATAGTTTAAAAAAAGTTATTATTTTAATTGAGAAGAAAGTTATTATTTGGTTTTATTTGAAAAATATGAAATACAAGAATTTTGTTTTATGTTTAAAATTAGAAAAAAGAAATTATTAAAATTTTATTTTGTTTTATAAAAGGTTATTATTTACAAAAACACCTAGTATTCAAATATCCCAATAGTTTATGAATTTTAGATTAAGAATTGATAAAGTGAAATTTCATAAAATAATTGCAAGCACAAATAAGCAATTTACAAGGTTAGTTCCAGTGTACTCACTCTTCAGAGGTTTACAAAAAGTAAAATTATTAACTTGTGTTCTTACTGAGCTAAAATTAAAAATAAATTACTGGAAGTATAAAGTAAAGTTTTTTGTCAGAATAGTCAGTGAACTGAATATTCGACACATAGTTATTTCACCTAGGCCAAACAAAGTGAGATTGCCTATAAGACTTCCAGTAGGTGGAAATAACTTATTCTCCAACGAAGAATTTTCTCAAAAACAGTTATTCGTTGTAATATATATATAAAAGCGAAATACCACTCACTCACTCACTGACTCACTTATCACGATTTCTCAAAAACTACCGAACGGATTAAAATGAAATTTGGTATGTAGCTTCCTCTAAGGCCATAAATGCTTACTAAAAAAGGGTTTGAAAAAATTCGAAATTTTAGGGGAGGATTTGGGGGATCAAAGTTATTAATCACGATTTCTTCAAAACTACGGAACGGATTGGAATTAAATTTGGTATGTAGCTTCCTCTACGGCCATAAATGTTCACTAAAAAAGGGTTTAAAAAAATTGGAAATTTTAGGGGGTTTGTGGGGTAAAAATGACTAAATCACGATTTCTCCAAAATTACCGAACAAATTGAAATGCAATTTGGTATGTAGCTAAATCTATGGCCATAGGCGATCGCTAAAAAAGGGTTTCAAAAAATTCGAAATTTTAGAGGGGGTTTGGGGTATCAAAGTTATTAAATCACGATTTCTTCAAAACTACCGAACGGATTGGAATGAAATTTGGTATGTAGCTTCCTCTAGGGCCATAGGTGCTCACTAAGAAAGGGCATGAAAAATTTCGAAATTTTAGGAGGGGTTTGGGGGGATCAAAGTTACTAAAATCATAATTTCATATCTTTTGTTATTATGACAATAATAGTGCTTTTATTATTTAAGATCTATATAATATATAAAAGCCAAATAACACTCACGGACTGAACAGTTAAAAAGAATACAATTACGTTAAACAGACTGAAAATACCAACCACCACGGGCAACGCCGTACGGGTCAGCTAGTAGCAGATAAAACACCTGATTTGAATCAAAATCTCAGAAACACAATTCTAGGTGAGGCCTATTCCGGATCAACACAGGTTTTTGAATCCATTTACATTCATTACCATGGCAACCAAATTTATTTAGAATCCGTTAATTATGTTTCACAACCATCCAACAGTTTTATAGGTTAGGTAAACAAAAAAGTAAACGAAAATGTATAGCTGTATGCAGCTCCTATTTGGCCGGAAGCCCTGGAAAAAGAGAGCCATAAGAGAAGACTGCTATCCGTCCAGAGGACTTCTGCGTTTAGGATAGTGGCAGCTTACACCACCGTGTCGGAAAGTGCTGTCTTAGTCCTTGCAGGAACACCGCCTATTGACCTCTTAGCTCAAGAAAGGACGGATATATACTTTGGACTTAAGGAGAACTTGAGGTCAGAAGATGAGGATAAAGTTATAGCCCGGGTAAAGAGAGAAGCTAGGGCAAGCTTATACAAAAATGGAAGGTTCGCTGGGATGGAGAACAGTCTGGTAGATTGACTCGCACGATAGTGAAGGATCTAGAGAGTCGGCTTGGTAGAGGACGTGGAGAGATGAGTTTCTACTTAACGCAGGCCTTTACGGGTCATGGGTGCTTTAGATTCTATCTAAAGAGGTTCCACAGAGCAGAAGACAGTACCTGTATAAGTTGCGGGTCCGATAGAGATGATGTTTGTCACACACTGTTTGACTGCAAGGCAAGGGATGTACAGAAAAAAAGACTCCGAGAACAGATAGGGGTGAACATTACGCCGGACAATATGGTGGTGCAAATGCTGGAAGACTTGTACAAAAGGAAGTGCATTGAAGAATATTTTATAGAAGTACTAAACATCAACGAAGAGCGGTTACGATAACTGTATAAGGGCCCGAGCTTACCAGAGAAGTTATGCTGAAAGGTGGTGCCTCTGGGTAGTCTTTAACGATCATCACTAAACGGGCAAAAGGTGAGGTGGGTATGCCTCAGAATGAGGAGCCTTTTGGCGTGTCGAGGGTAGTAACACATTCTATGCGTAGGGCATTTCTATCCTCGTTAAAAAAATACGTAATTGTATACTACACTAAAATTCAAACACTTTTTGTTGCAGATTACAAATACAGCTGATATGGTTCATAAGTTTAAGACAATTTTAGGTTAGGCCTATAAAGAACCAACACACGTTTCTTGAATTTACATTTATTAACATAGCAACCAAATTGGCGAATTTAGAATCAGACAGTTATTCTTAACAACCAACAGTTTGTTTGGGTTAGTTAACACCAAACACAAACAACGAAAAAGGTTGTATCATAATTTAAACACCTATCACCATTAAAATTATGAAAAGTTAATTATTTACCAGGATCATTTGACCAGTTATAAATACTGCTTTATCGTATCACATTTTGATCATACAGTATTTTATAACTTACAAATCTCCTCTCTTCTATATACAAATAAAAAATCTCTTACCTAATCAATTGCCATTCCCGTGAAAATAGCAGAGTAAATCCGTTTGCCTTTGCTTCACCGAGAATGTTGGTGAGCGAAGCGAGTTAACCTATATTTTTAGTCATGTGTGTCGTTTTAAACCAAGTTGTAAAATTTCTTCCACCTTTGTACTCGCTAAAAGTACATGAAATTCTCCAGGTTTAATACTCCTCCCCCGCCATTTTAAAAGTAAACATCACAAAGAACACTCCCTTAAAAGCTCCGTACAATCAACGTACCTCTTTACTTGCCAAAGCTTATAATCTTCTTACAGGCTTTCGCGTCATCTGTTTTTTTATCGGAGCTTTTACTGAAGTATTTACAACAGTTTAATGCCTGGTGAAAGAGATATTTGTTTTATTTATTCATATTTGTTAGTAGATCACCCCTTGTTCTACAGACTAAAGGCAATATGGTTGTATTTGTTGAATACATATTTTATAGATTTTTAAAGCAAAATCCTGTTTTATTATTGGTACAAAATTTATGTATTTTTATTTTACATGCAAGAAATATTACATTTATCACGTAGGACCTATAATGTTATGAATTATTAATGTTTGTATTGTAATTAACCTCACGTTCAACGTTGACTATAAAATAATCAGATATACACTGTGAAATGGGATTACAGATTATTTATCAATATTAGTAATACAAAATTAGAACACTGAATATTTAAAAAATCTCAAGTCAAGTTTGAACATTTATGCCGGCTAACTGATTGTAATGTACTTTCAAATTAATAATGTAATGCTGCTACACGCCACGCAGCGCTTCTCTTCGAGCGACTAAAAAAGTGGCGACGTGCGAAACCTAACTATGTTTCGACAGCAGCAGCGCTTCTTTTAATCGCTGAGATCTGTGACGAAGGCAAAATCCGTAAGAGGAACTGGCGCTTCTAATTTAGTGGCTGTGGCGGTGTGTGAAACCTATTTATTTCTTTAGTCGACGGAAGCGCTTCCTAATGGCGCTGCTATGTGGCTTCGTGTGAAGGAACCCTTATACCCTTCTAGCACGGTATCGTACCGACCAGAAAATCTACGAGACTAGCGTGTCGAATCGCCAGTTCCTTGTTGCACCGGTCTTCTATAATTTGAATAAAACAACTTTAGGATCGGTCGAGTGCGTTGGTGCGAGCATCGGCTCATTGTTGCCATATTGATAATTACCGATCAAGCAATTGGTTCAACAATTACAAAAACAGATCGCAGTTCACCTGTTTGCAATACCAAGCAGTTTAACAGAAATCTGGCAACACGGGGTGCATCGGTTGCTTTGACAACTGCTCCTTCCTGAATGGCCTAGCGCGCGGCGAGCCCATCTCCCCACTACGGCCGCAGAGCGGTTTAAATCAAAGTATAGTATCTCCTACGCCAGTGTCCCAGTCCGAGTGACGTCATTAAAACCCTCATGTGTCCCTCATTCGCTGAGTATCATACTGTCCAGGCATGAGTATCCCTCTGTGACGAGGCTACCAGACGTCGACTGTCTATCTATTATCTGTACGCATTCAAAACTAATATTTGCAGCGGGCTTCCTTGATTCTTATCGTTCTGTCGTATAGGGTGTTTGAGTCGAAATTCAGTTGGTCACATAATTGGTGTTCATTGTTTTTGTTTTTTTTACTTTAAATGCCTTATACGTTTGAAACTCTTCCACAGGGATCATAATTTACCTTTAAAACTTTATCGGTTTCAAGTAACTGCCAAAGTCCTTGTATCTGTGGTGTTCATCTGTAAAAAGCCGCGCGTAATTGTACTTGTCACCAGAAACAGTTGTAAGTATTGGTAAGTAAACACCAATACTTGAAATACCCAATGTCTGTAACATCAGCATCAACAAAATAATTACAATAATATATTATAAAATAAAATTGAAATAAATTCATAATAAATGAATCTATAGAAGCAGGCCAGACTAGCTTTGTGAGTAATATTATTTCAACAGGAAGTTACAACGGATGTACCAGCTTAAATTACTTAGACATAAATACACTGCTTTGCGTTATTCAGTGTGAATCAACGAGTGCAGACACGCTATAAATACTACCAAATATGTAAAACTGGAAAGTCAATCAGAACAATATAAAATTCAAACAGTCCAATCAAAAACAAATTAAGATGCGTGAAACTGTGTGGTGGGGAAATTTTAGAGAGGACACGAGGTCTATCATCAACTAAAATTCAATCAATCAACACCTAGACCAAACCTTTCAAGATGCATCAGTTTTATTTTTACATTAATCATTTAATAAAGTAACTTCATTAACAGTAACATGAGATAAATTCTCAAACTAAAATATAAATTCATCAAACAAAGTTTTCAATCAAGCTAAATACATCAAATGGATCCGGGAACCATCAAAACCAAGGAATAGAGTGCGGTAGTGGAGTGTAAAATAAAATAAATCAAAGTCAATAAGTGGAGTGTATACAATCAAATAAAAGTGCAGAGTGTATGAGAGTTTGAACCAAAATTATGTAAGTAGCATTTTATTAATATTTAATTTGATTGTTAAGACAGATCTCGAGGGTTAAAATTAAATAGCAAACGAAATCATATCCAGAGCATTATATCAGAAGTAACATTAAAATAAATAAAAAATAAATAAATAATCATTCATTAATAAATAATTGTATTGGGACTTGTTTATTATTATTAACTGAAGAGAGGGTTCTAAAACACCTCATAAGTAATCGAAATCAGTCACCAAAGCAACTTAATATTATTCATAATATAAAAATGTATAAATAATATATAATATGTTTTGTAATATCAAGTTACTACTATAGTGATTAATTAAAATAATAATTAATTGAAAGAAGAGGTGTCAGAGTTTAAATTATGTACTAGTATTATGTACTAGTAATTATAGGAAATTTCAGATTAAATAATTAAAATAAGATAGGCCCTACATAGATTAAAGATTAGGAAAGCTGGAGATTTAATGATTAGCACCCCCGCCCTTTTTAACCGGATGTAATCTTTAATTGTAAAAGATTTATAACTGTTTGAACTGTAAACTTGAGTAAAAATTAATGATATCAAATTGAAATTTAGATGTATTTGTTGTACAAAATAATTATTGTAGGAACTGTTATTAGAAATTTTCAGAATATATTCAACAATTTAGTGAAAACGTCTATGTCCTTATTTCTACCCAGTTCTTTGGAGTACGTCACATTCCAAGCTAAAATCTGATCCGTAATTCGGATCTGGTGGAGCATGCCCCCAAAACTTGAGAATAGTACCTTTCAAAATACCCATAATAATGGTGAGTAATTTCAGATGGTAAAACCTTAACTTCAAAAAAAACCTTACATGATAAAGTCGCCCAAAATTACATAACCTTACACAGTCTTTGTTTAAATAAAATGTACGGCAATTTATTGCATACAATTAGTGACCTGGATGCTAAGAAAAAGAATTTATCCAGATAAAACTTTCATTTGATTTTTCGTAGGTTAAATCTTGTTACCAACTTGCTCCATTGTTTTCGGAGGGAAAGCGTCGCTTCGTATAACAAAACTAAAGCAGTTTGCCCAGAGTATATGTCGCTTGAGTTGATTGTTTCCTAGAGAAATGGTTTTCTCAAATTCTAAAAACCCTTTGCAATCAATAGCCTGCTCTACAATCCATCCGCAGGACGTTTATACCATGCGTCAATCATGTGGTTGAGTGATGAACAAGAAATACAGTATTACGTTAAACACCGTATCAACGTAATACCGAGTTTACCTTCATCCAAACCGTTTATAGAACACCGCTTATTGTCAACTTAAAAGTACAAAAATATGGTTAAAATGTGACTGTTTTAAGTGAAGTTAATAACTAATTGAACAATTAATCAACTTAAAATTGATTTAACCAGAGTTATGGGTTTCTTGTAACCTCAGCCATGAGTTCGATAAAAAAAAACCCCTCTAAAAGACTGTTTTCCTAAATACGAAAAAAAATGTAACGCTAAACTGAACCCATTTTGTATTAGTATAGTGGTTTCGTATACGGTATTCTAGTCGCAATTCAATTGGTTATTTCTTTATAAGTTGTGTTTATTGTTTTTTACTTTGTACATTTCAGACAGTAAACCAAATCGAATGTGCAGTGAAGGTATTAATGCTGTTACAAAGTTTGATATTATAACAAACTAGTGTATCCAGCAATGCTTCGCTATTGCTTGAATTTAGTATATAAATATATACTTAGATTAAATGAACAAACTGTTGCTCTTTGTTCTATAGTTTAGACAGTTACACTATGGGATATAAAAGTAAACGCTAACAATAATCTTCTCTTGGTGTTTTTAACACAATATCAACTGTTCTTGAGTTAGTCTCATTTAGCATTTTCAATTGACCGCCATTTTGAAACAGATTTTTAAATAAGTTTTTTTTTCAAATTAATCCTGCACATTGAAGAATAACGTACAAAACTTCAAAATTAATTCTCCAAAATAATTACTAAAATAGCAGTTTATCGTAAGTGTGTCGTGATTCCTAATTCTAAATAAATTTTTCTATCGATCAAATTAAACGGCACTGATTCATAATAAGAGCCCGGTAAAGTTCGGTTTGAAAATTGTTTACTTTAAAACTCACCAAACCTGCAGAACTTGAACCATACAGGGTGTCCCCGAACTCTCTGGACCCCTTTTGTGGATATGCTTCTCGGATCCAGACAAACATATTTCTCAATATAAACATGGGTCTACGATGCTTATTTTTTCGTCTGTCTGTTTGCGTTTTTTACAAAATACTTAATATTTTTTAAAGTAGAAAATACATTGAGCTCAAACTTTGTATACCTATTTGTTGCGTAACCTCTTATCACTGTACGAAAAATTAGAACATTATTTTAAATATTTTTAAAATGGCGGCCGTTTATAATTTTTAATGTCAAATATCTCAAAAACCGCTAACTTTACAAAAAAATTACAACAGAAAAAAGTTTACTTTTTTAAGGACAAATACAATGGTTTTTTTTTATTTTGTCTGTAGGTCAAAAGATAACAGCGATATTGACAAAAGAAAGGAAAAATGTATTTCTTGGTAGTTGTCAAAATACCCAGAATTACTCTAGAAACAAAATATTTCAATGTTATTATGAGCTAAAATTATAAGTTATTTGCTTAATGTTCCGAGCACTTTCTGAGCTGATTCCAACTAGCAAAAAATAATGAAAAAAGTTCATATATTTATAGGTCTGGAAATGCTTTGTTAATTAACGCCCTACATATTTCAATTGGGATTCGTTTCTGTGAGTAATCCGAAACACGGATGACATTTTTCGCCAGCTGTAACTCTCTAAAGAAGCATTTCCGGACCTATGAATATATGAACTTTTTCCATTATTTTTTGCTAGCGGAATCAGCTCAGAAAGTGCTCGGAACATTATGCAAATAACTGATTATTTTAGCTCTTAATAACATTAAAATATTTAGTTTCTAGAGTAATTCTGGGTATTGTTGACAACTACCAAGAAATACATTTTTCCCTTTTTTGTGTCGATATCTCTGTTATCTTTGAGCTGCAGACAAAATTAAAAAACTATTGTGTTTGTCATTAAAAAATTAAACTTTTTTGTCTCGTGTGATTTTTTTGTAAAGTTAGCGGTTTTTGAGATATTTGACATTAAAAATTATAAACGGCCGCCATTTTGAAAATATTTAAACTAATGTCCTAATATTTCGTACAGTGATAAAATGTTACGCTAAAAATAGGTATACAAAGTTTGAGCTCAGTGTCTTTTCTACTTCAAAAAATATTAAGTATTTTGTAAAAAACACATACAGACAGACGAAAAAATAAGCACCGTAGACCCATGTTTATATTGTAAAATATGTTTGTCTGGATCCCAGGAACATATCCACATAAGGGGTCCAGAGAGTTCGGGGACGCTCTGTATAATACAATACTGTGCGAATAATAATAATTATTATATAATGTAAAAACAGAGTGTTTTGTGAACGATTTGGGACGAGATCTGTAACTATGAATTCATCTGTTTTTTGTAAAGACAATAGCCGATCACAGTTTAGTTTTACAAATAAAAAAACACTTTGTAATTATGCTGCGTTGATTAAACACTGAAAACCGAAACCACTTAATTTCTGCCGATATTCCCTCTGCCTAAACAATACACACAATTAGCTTATGTAAATAGATACTGTATTAACGTACAATACCACCCTCAGTGTGTAACCAATAGCAATTACACTGACGTAGGCTAAATACGTTTTCATTACTGAAATTAATATCCGTTCTAAAGCGTGGTGTGGTTTGGGTTATATTGACTGCTTTCATTTGTATCCATCGAATCTGCAATAACTGTTTATAATATCATTACAAAAAGGTGACTGTGTCCCTGGGCCGTGTAATGGCAAATATAGGAGGTCCTACACCAAACAGGAGACGTTTGCTTATGGAGGTAACAAACTCTATTCTGCTCTATGGATGTGAAGTGTGGGCAGGAGACCTGAAAATTGCGAAGTACTATATTCCCGTGTAGTATAGAATAATAGCTTAGAAATAAGATAGCTGCAGTCCAAAGACGGGGAGCGTTGCGTATTGCCAGTTGTTACAGGACAATTTCGGTACCATGACAGGAGGGAAAAGACCATGAGTAAGTGGCAAGAACGGTGGGATTCCGAAACCAGTGGTAAATGGACGAGAAGATTAATCCCTAACCTTAATGAATGGTACGGGAGAAGGCATGGGGAGGTGAACTATTTCTTGACGCAGATGGTCACTAACCATGGAGCCTTTTACAAGTATCTAAATCAAATAGGAAAAACAAATAGCGGAGCCTGTCAGTACGAAGACTCTGACAGAGAAGATGCAGGACATACCTTCTTTGTTTGCAAAAGATGGAACAAGGAGAGACGGTTTCTAATATCTAAGGTTGGCTAACCCTGACAACATAGTCTGTAAAATGTTGGAGAAAGAGACCTACTGGAGAGCAGTGTCTGCTTTTGTGGAGAGAGTCGTGAAAGAAAAAAATAAAGGAGATGTAATTTTATGGTAAGAAAAAAGAAGATCAAGCCAAATGGCAAAATACGGGCTACCACCTTGAAGTAATGCTATCCGGCGGTTCCAGGATGGAGGTACTGCCTGAATAAGAATGGAGGTTAGGGTTTAGTGGGTATACCGGATGAAACGGGAGTCCCACACACCAGGGGACACGTTCCCCCTCCATCGGAAAAAAATATCATTACAAAAACAAATTAGTTTATTTTTACTTTCTCCACCCTATACGCAGTATATGGAGAAAGTATTGTTTTCGTAAAAATGTTCGAATTTGAATTTTCAGTTTAATTATCTGTTTTGGTGCTCCCAGAACCCCAAAATATTTTTTAGTGCAATTATCTGTATTGGTGCTCCCTGAACCCAAAAATGTTTTTAGTGGAATTTGTTATTTTGGTGCTCCCTGAACCCAAAAAAGTGTTTTTAGAGTGGTGTCTGTCTGTCAGTCTGTCTGTATGTATACACGACCAGACAGGACACTATTGGTCCGATTTTCATGAAATTTGGTATGTAGGTACTAAACCCTAATATCTACAGGCGTTTTTTTTTTTCATTTTTTGGAATTTTTAATTTTCTAGGGTAATTTACCCCTAAAAACCCATAAAAAACTACAAAAATGCAAGTTTCTCAAAAACGGCTCTAACGATTTTGATCAAATTTTCAGTATTTATAGTGCTTAAGATGCCAAACAAAATGACACCACCCGCTTTTATCAAAACTTCGGCGTTTTATAATTATGGGGAAATGTTTAAAAATAAATAAGTTTGTGTTGTCAATCTAGCATCGCGGCGGCGGCCGCACGGGGTAGCACCACGGTAGTGAGTACGGCCAGTAATTCAAAGGTCGCGCGATCGAATCTCGCCTGGGACAATAATTTTTTTATACGATTGACGTAGGTAGAATGTTATTTTTTTGTTTTGTTCTAAAAAGTAGTAAAAAATAAAATGATTAAAACAATATTATTTTGACTACAGTAAGTTGGGAGAAAGTTTGTGACAGTTAACTGATACCGTTTATTCAATTTGAAGTTGTATGGATTGTATTATAGTTACGTCTCATTTAAAAAACTTCACAATATACTCAACAACCTGCACTATTTGAAAATGGTTTCTTAGACAATTAATTATAAAATGCCATAATAGTAAAGAACACATAATTCACTCGGAGATTATAATCATACTTATGACAATACCTAACTGGATACATAGGTAATTGATGTTATACAAGGAGATTCTGTAGCTCGTCTAGATTATTCAGTTACCATAGCAACCAACTTTATTTTGAATAAGTTAATTGTTGTTCACAACAGAATGGTAAGGTTAGGTTCTGTTAGGATTAATAGTGTAGGATTAGGAATTATTTAATAATTACATGTAATAAAGAGTAGTTTAAGATTTATAAGTCCCAAGGCGAGAACACAGAATATAGAACATGGTTGGGTAAGACTGTAAGATATTGTGTAAGTGCTGACAGAAGCTAGGCATACTTTAAAGACCTAGTTATGTCAACTCAGTTCACTATAAAAGGGCCCTACTGACCTAGATACGGGGCCAGATAGTTTTGGAAGACGGCCGGGAGCCCTGTTGATGGGAAAGGGCAGTGTTTTGGGAAAGATATACGGTGTAGGCCGAAGCCTATAGTGTTCGGCGGATCCAGCTGAAACATACTTGGGGAGTACTGGTACAGAAGGTAGGCAAACAGACTGTCTAATATTCATATTTTAAGTACTGTGTTTTGGTCATTGCTATTGTGAGTGTTTCGTCTTGGGATATAATTAATAGTAATTATAGATAGAATCAGTAGTGTTGATATTTAAATGTAAAGTCAGTTAGCGTTGTTATTTAATATAAAGTCAGTAGATGTTGTTATTTGATGTAAAGTCAGTTAGGTATTGTAGTTGTTTGTTAATTGTTAAAATAGTGTCATTCTACCACTGAACCACTCAATTATAAAATATAAGAATTGCAAGGTATATGAATTGGTTGATTTCTATTATTATAATCCTTGAACCTTATAGTGATCCGTCATTTAGAACCCTGGGCAGTTAAACAGATAATTTCTACCCCTAACAGTTCAAAATAAAAATGATTCGACCACACAGCTGAACCGCTGACGTGAGTTGAGCGAATTTCCAAAATTAAATTTATATATGTTTTTGGGTTTCAAACAACTATTTGGGAAATTGATCTATAACCAGATTGAAGGTGCTGCCAGCATGTACCCAATATATTGCCATCGGTCACCACGGTAAAAATCGTGAATTTAATTCTGTTATTTTTACGGTATTTTACGTTTTAATTCTTTTTGGGGGAACCAGATGGGCTAGAAGGTCGCGTAAAAAAACAAAATGTGCAGAATTATTTCGTATGTCTATTCTTGTAAAGAAAACTCCAACAAAATTTCATTATAGTACGAAAAATCCCAAAATATTGTTACTTCTGGTCAAAAATTTGGTCTACTTCCGGTAATTTTTTTTTGGCTAACGAACTCGTCCAAACGACTTAGAAAACCAACCTGTGTACTAAATTTGGACCAAATAGGACATAAAATGCGTCCGTTAGAGTGCGCACAATTATATACATGATACTTACGGTAAAAAATGTGGTCTACTTAAGGTCAATTTTTTTTGATAACGAACTCGTCCAAGCAACTGAGAAAACCAACCTGCGTACCAAATTTGCACCAAATCGGACATAAAATGCGTCCGTTAGAGTGCGCACACATATATACATGTACTTCCGGTAAAAAATGTTTTCTATTTCCCGTCAATTTTTTTGGCTAACGAACTCGTCCAAGTGACTTAGACAACCAATGTGTGTACCAAATTTGGACCAAATAGAACGTAAAATGCATCCGTTAGAGTGCGCACACATATATACATATATATATAAGATTTTTAATGACACCCCAAAACGTGTTCTGAGGACCATGATCGGTGCTCATTTACTATGGAAATTCGCAAACAAAAATAATTCGATCACGTAGCTGAACCACTGACGTGAATTTCAAAAATCGAATTTATGTGTTTTGAGTTTTCAACCTACTATTTGGGAATTAGGTCTACTCTCGAGGGCGCTGAATAGCTGCCTTATTGCACGAAATGAAATAACATATTAGTAGAATTCGTTTTCACCTTAATATCCAGCCCCGGCTCACACAATGATTCGTTCCAGTGACACTTTCTTGGCAAGTTTGCACCTCGACCTTGTGGTCCCGGATTATGGACTGTTTCTCTTTCGGCGCAGCGGACAACTCGAATAGCGAAGTAAAAAATACCTCTTAATTTCATGATATGTTACGCTTTCGTCGGTTTCGGTGTCACCAGACGGTCGTGCAAAAAACAAAATGTGCAGAATAATCCCCTATATTTATTTTTTAGACAAAAGCCCAAACACGTTTTATTCTAGTAGGAAAAATCTCGAAAAATTTTTCTCTAAAAAACGTGCTTGTTGGATATTTATCCTACATTATATATAAATTTTTTAGTGCACCTGATAACGTGATCTGGGGACCATGGTTGGTGCTCATTTAATACTCCTGACCTTAGGTCTCAAAATAAGAGTAACTGGATAGCTCATCTTACGTATGAAAAATCGATAGTAAACGGAAAAGGCTTACTGTATTATAATTCGAACATCTGTTGTTGCATATTACAAATGAAACACCTGATTTTTATCATACGATTAACATAACTTTAGGTTAGGCCTATAGTGAAGCAATACACGTTTCTTGAAAGCGGTTGGATTTATTGCCACAACAACAAAATTAGAAAATTTAGAATAAAAAATTCTTTACAACCAACTGTTTTGTTTAGGTTAGGTAATAGCGTCCGCAATCAAAGAAAAGGGTTTGATATATCATAATTCAAACAGCTGTCACTATTAATATTACGCCAACTTTATTCTTTACCAGGCCTATTTGACCAATTTAAAATACCGCTTTATCTTATCACATTTTGGTCGTATATAACTTGAAAATAGCCTCTCTTATATATACAAAATTTTTAAATCTCTGTATCAATCAATCGTTATTCCCGTCACAATATTGATAATCTATTTGCATTTACTTCGCCGCTGAGGGTTGCTAAGGGAAGCGAACAGGGAAGGGGGGTGGAGTTACAAAAAATTACTTATTAATAAATAAACTTTGAGCTTGACCAGTTAGAAGGAATTATTTTAAAATAATAATAACAATACACTAATTCTCACACACGTACGTTTAATGATTAAACTTTTAATTGTGATCATTAAACGTATGTGTATAAGAATTAGTGTATTGTTGTTATTATTTTAAAATATATATTACAACGGACAAAACTCGTTGTAGGTCTTGAGTTTGAATTTATAATTAATTTTGTAAGTTTCAATAATCTGGACTTGCCGCGGGTTGAAGGCGAATGTAGGTCACGACAATCACGTTAAAGCGGACGGGCCGTTATCTGGCCAAATTAAACTTTTGGACCCTGCCTGTTCGTAAAGGAATGGAAACTTGTAAAAATTACTTAAAAATTCTTTCGGGAAGCCAAAATCCAGGATTTAAATAAAAAATAAAAATCTTCAGGAAATGCATTACGCTAACCGCGGGTGTATTTACTGCAAGATTAGATAATAAGAAATCACTAAGTTACCTAAGATACGAGCTATCAAAGTATGGGAAAAAATTCAAAATTCCTCTAAATTTAAAAAGAAAGGGTTTTTCAGGCTTTTCTTAAAAAGGCCTGAAATAAAGGTGAAATAAGTTTTAGCGAAATTTTGTTAAATAAAAAAGTTAATGGTAACTCATAAAGTTCAAAGGATAAAAAAGTAGGTTAAAAATAAAGTTATTTAAATTCTAACCAAAACAAGTTTTAGTATTGATAAACATAGTTTATAATATAAAAGAAAAACTAGAAAATTTATGAAAGTAAAAAGGTGATAGATTTTATTATAATTACTTATTAGAAGACGGAACTAATAAAAAAATCCGTCTTCTAGAAAAACTTCATATAAAATTAGCTAAACCTAACGTCCCTCTTAGGCCTATTGTCAGTTCCCGTGGTTCCCCATGCAGGAAATTATCTAAATACCCTTACATAGGCCTAGTTGCCTAGTTTTCATGTACCGTTAGTTTTAGTCACTTGAGAACGGGAATTGATTTGTATTCCCGAAACGTCGTGTTTGATTATTTAACACACAAATGATGGCAAATGTCCGCACAAGTAATTATAATAAAATTCAACATCCATCATTAACAAACAATAACTTCAAACAGGTGATAGATTTGCACCTTTACAGCCAAATGAAAAGTTAAACTTAAATTTTTACTAACCCAAAATGGTAAAGAGTATGTAAGTAACATAGTTATGTAAAAATAATCCAGTGTTTGAAATATGTTTCGGGAGTAAAGTAAAACCCCAGTTTGTAAAAAATCGTTAACGTCCCCAACCTCACTGCAAGACAACCAGAAGCAGAAACGGAGTGAAAATCCGGCTAGTTAACAAAAACCAATAGACAAAAAGAAGTGTAAAACAACAAACTGGAAGAAACGGAAAACTAAGACTTTTCCGGGAAATATCGCCGCGGAAAAACGCGCGCGGGTCGTGTACGCGAACCAAGAGTCGTACGAACGTCTCTCGAGTTCGTGGGAAAAGACAACAACGAGCTGAATCCAAAGATGTCACTCTTAGGAAAATCGGGAAAACCCTGGAGGAGTTACAGAGGAAAAGGATTTTCCATAGCTTAAACTGCGGGAAGAGAGATAAGGACTCGAAACAGCAGAGGGGCGGGCCGAAGATGAGACGGCTGGAGGGGGAGCAGGGCTACCATCATACGAAAGTGGGCGTACTCCAAAAACAAAAGAAAACTTACTTAAAACAATGGCTAAATCAAGTGGAAAAATAATGGAAAAATTAAAATAAAATTCAGGATGAAAAATTACACAGACCAGAAGTTTAAATTTGTCGAAAAAACGAATTTTAAAGCGTTGTAGTAATACAGTGATAGAAAGCTCAAGTTGGCAATGAAATAGTGCCGAAAAACCTTATATAAACGATTGCTCGGGGAAACTCGAGATGCCTTATTAACTTTGACGATGTAAGTAGACACATCGAGAGCGGTTACTTGTTGTTATAAAATACTTTAGCATGCTAGAAGCTAAGTATTTTCTTCGTTAACCTTTATAAATTGTATAACAAGTAAGAAGATACATCGTTGCGGTTTTCACCTGGGATGCAGCAATAGACACTGCCTTAACTCTACAAGAACTTCAGTGGCAACTTAGTATATACAAAGTTGGCCTAACTTGGAATTTTCTGGAGGAGGAACGTAGCCTGCAGGACAACAGATACATGGAGTGATTCGTACATCTTCCAGACAGGACTCCAGGACACCACCAGGCGACCACTAGGACATGCAACTGTAGCTTCGAGGGAATAACCGAACCGGGATTGCAGACACGGCAGCACCACATCCATCTTTAAGAAGCCATCCATCATCCATCCAGACAACCCTACAGGACGTCACCTTCACCAACAAGACAACTTTAGCAGCACGCAGAACATCTGTAGCTTACCATCACTATACAGCGTTCGCGGACTTCACAACAAACTTCGCGATGCCTGGACAAGTGTGAAAAGGTCGGTAGAAGCGTAAAATACGTTAGTCCCTATTAAAATTGCCTGAATTAAATTCAAATAAATTTATTTTAAATACTGGGTTACTTAGGATGTTAGATTAAGAAATATTTGTATTATTAATTATAAAAATAAATTCATTAAATCGTAAATTCAAATTAAAGTTTTCATTAAATTATAAATTAAATTAAATTGAGTATAAAATATTAAAATAAAATATAATTAGGTAAAAGATTAGTTCTGCCTTATAGCTTAAGAAATTATTATTCTAATTTAAAAGAGATTTATTATTTAGTTTTATTGGAAAAAGATTAAATCCAAAAGTTCTGTTTTATGTTTAAAGTTTGAAAAAAGAAGTTATTAAAATTTTATTTGCTTTACAAAAAAGTTATTATTTACAAAAATACCTAGTATTCAAATATCCAAATAGTTTATGAATTATAGATTAAGAATTGATACAGTGAAATTTCATAAAATAATTGCAAGCACAAATAAGCCATTTACAAGGTTAGTTTCAGTGTACTCACTCTTCAGAGGTTTACAAAAAGTAAAATTATTAACTTGTGTTCTAACTGAGCTAAATTCAAAAATAAATTACTGGAAGTATAACGTAAAGTTTTTTGTCGGGATATTCAGCAAACTGAATATTCGACACATAGTTATTTCACCTAGGCCAAACAAAGTGAGATTGCCTATAAGACTTCCAGTAGGTGGAAATAACTTATTCTTCAACTTAACCAAGAAAACGGTTGTTCGTTGTAATATATATAATACAAATAATAATGAGTTTATTTCCCAAAATCTTTACATTTTACAAATAACAAAATAAAATATTCTCCAAGCAAACTCAGTTACATGGACAAATGTCCGTCTGTAGAGTTGCTATTCCAACACATACAATTTTATAATTACTAAAATTATACATAACAAATCAAAACAAGGACAATTATACAAAAATAAACCACATTGTCACTGAACAAAAACAAAAAAAAAACAGTAAACATTAAACAAAAATTATGGCTGTGTACATAAAAGCTAGCAATCAATAATTATAATACTCGACTAACGTTCGTCTGTATTTGTATGCTCTAATATGATAAATAAACAAACTATTCTAATTTCTACCATTCAAATATTCTTTATAATCTTTTATACTTAGTGTTTCTGAACCCAACCATGTAATTCTAATCTCTTTAAATATTGGACACACATCAACAAAATGGTATGTGTCCTCAATTTCGAACCTGTTACACAGTGAACATAAATGAGACTCTTCGGGCCGGTCAACCCTAAAATTAAAATTTAAAGCTTGCCCTCTTAACTTAAAAATTGTAGAAACAAAATAAATACTACAACCGTCTGTCATGTAATTCCTCTTTCCTAAATCAAAATCTAACTCTTTATACATACCATGACAAACAAAATTACAAGCTTTTTGCAATAAATTATTTTTTAAATTAGTCTTAATACAATTCAATAGGTTATCTATAGCAGTCATTTCACCATTTTCTTTTAAGTATTGAAAAGAATCAAGGTTATGTTTTTTACAAAGTGTCTTGACATTGTTATACCAGAATATATTTGTATTAATAATTTCATTTGCAAGCAATTTTGGCAGCCTAGATCATTTAATTTCAACACTTTCTGTATATACTTGAAATGTAATGAAATAGTATATAAGAACAATTGACTCTCAGAGTATATTATAAAGTCATTCGTATTTTTTGGTAACTTAAGCAGCTTTTTAATAAAAAATGTATAAACTTTTTCAACTATTTGAGATTGCATATAACCCCATACTTGCGCTGCATAACACAATACAGCCCTAAATACTGCTTTAAAAACCTCAATTTTTACATACATTGGTATATTATTATTAATCAGTAACTTACTATATGTTACATTTATACCAAATTTAGCCGCCCCTAATCTGTCTTGCATTTGTCTGCCCCAAGATAGCTTTGAACTTAAGCATACACCTAAATATTTGTATTCTTTTACAATTTCTATACACTCTACTTCAAATTTCCACTGCTCTTTTTTTTCTACTCTACTGAATTGTAGCATTCCTAAAAATCACAATTTTAGACTTACTTAAATTTAATTCTAAGTTCCATAAATCATGGTCGATCATATCTTGCAAAATGTCTGGACGATCCGCTATAATAAAAGCATCATCCGCATATAGTAGACACCTTATATTAACTCCTGCTATATTTAATCCTCCTCCTAATGCCTCGTGTATATCATTTAAATACAGAGAAAATATCAGTGGTGACAGCAAACACCCCTGTTTCAGGCCCCTTTCCGTAGTAAAACAGGCCCCTTATACAAATCGTTTACCTCTTCCATTTACTTTCAAATCCTTTGACTTTCTTTCTTTACATACAAGTAAATTCCCCTCATCGAATTCTTCTGGTATATTATGTAATTCACCTATTCTAACATTCATATCGCCTATAACTATGATATTGACTGCTAAACCTTTTACCATATATTCAATACAATCAAATTCTAAGTTCCAGTCCACAATTGACATATAAACCGGCAATATATAAAAAACAGTACTATCAATTTTACCTCTAACCAAAGTAACTCTTTCAATATCAACAAAATTAAATAATTCAGTTAATTCACTATTTAATCCAATACCATGCACACTTCCGCCCTTAGCTCTACCAAAGTTACTTTTCCAAAACTTAAGATAAGACCACAAAATATTTTTCAAACTTATCAAAATCTTTGTTTTCTAAAAATGTTTCATGCGTAAAGAAAATATCACAACCTTTAACAAATTTCCAAAAAATCCTGAGTATATTTCTTATTTTCCAAGCCTGCTACATTATAACTTAAAATTTTAATTTTACTACCTGTCTCTTTCAAATGCGTGTTCAGTACACTTCTCACTTCACAGGTTTTGCGTTCTGCCGAGTTAGTGCGTTTTTTTGCAAGTGCAACATTTCTTTTAACACTTCCTCTCCAACGCAATTCTTCAATACTTGTATATCCTCCTCTTCCCAATAGAATTTCTTTCCCATATATATGAAGTATCTATTCCTCACCAATACTCTTGCTTCCTTAATATATATATATATATATATAGTTACATATATAAATATGTATTTAATCCCGACTTACTGGTGCGGATGTGGTTACTATTCAAAGATCTACATACATTTCCTGAAGCAAGGACGTTGTAATATCAAGACGCCTTTGTGTTGAAGATAAATAACAAGTAAGTGTTACCCCTTGCAACCCCTTTGTTCACATTAAGACGTGTGTTATTATCCCTACTGCGCATGTACACACTGTCTCGGTTTGTACAAACATCCTATTTGTTTGGTGAATAGACTCTCGGTTTTCCGCCAGAGTTGATACGCCGTGTGTATAAAGTAAAGATTGTATTGTATGTTTACCTTATATTAAAGTTGAAGTATGTAAATAAATCAAAAAAACCTAAGAACTATTATTTGTATTATTAATTGCAGCCTGGTAAACTGTTTGTAAAACGTTTGCCATAGAATAGCAAAATGCTATGCGATAGAGAATCTCTTAATTAAATTATTATGTATAGGCCTAACTAGTAAGCTCAGTGAAAAAAAAACATGGGCAGATTAATTAAATACATTTCAAAAAAAGATCATTAAAAAAACTCTAAAGGAATACCTAACTATGCTGTTAGGATTACAAGTAAGTAAATAATTCGACCACGCAGCTGAACCGCTGACGTGAGTTGAGCGAATTTCCAAAATTAAATTGTTATATGTATTTGGGTTTCAAACAACTATTTGGGCAATTGATTTACTCACGAAGGTGATGCCAGCATGTACCAAATATATTGCCATCGGTCACCACGGAAAAAGCCGTGGATTTAATTCTGGTACTTTTACGGTGTTTTACATTTTGATTGTTTTTGGGGGAACCAGATGGGCTATAAGGTCGCGTAAAAAAACAAAATGTGCAGAATTATTTCGTATGTATATTTTTTAAAAGAAAACTTCAAAAAAATTTCATTCTAGTACGAAAAATCTCAAAAGTGTTTTACTTCCGGTCAAAAATTTGGTCTACTTCCGGTCAATTTTTTGGCTTACGAACTTGTCCACACGACTTAGAAAACCAACCTGTGTACTAAATTTCGACCAAATCGGACATAAAATGCGTCCGTCAGAGTGCGCCCACCTATATACACGGTACTTCTGGTCAAAAATGTGGTCTACTTCCGGTCAATTTTTTTGACTAACGAACTCGTCCAAATGACTTAGACAACCAACGTGTGTACCAAATTTGGACCAAATCGGACATAAAATGCGTCCGTTAGAATGAGCACACATATTTACCTAAACACCGGTCAAAAATTTGGTCTACTTCCGGTCAATTTTGTTGGCTAACCTACCAGTTCAAGCGACTTAGAAACCCAATGTGTGTACCAAATTTGGTCCAAATCGGACGTAAAATGCGTCCGTTGGAGTGCGCATACATATATATATATGATTTTTAATGACACCCCAAAACGTGTTCTGGGGACCATGATCGGTGCTCATTTGCTACTCCCTACCTTGGGCCACTGCACTAGCTCATTTTTCCTATGGAAATTCGCTAATAATAACACTAGGCTTATGGCTACCATAATTGCTGATTTAAATAAAGTTATGTAATTAATATAAACTAATTACCTTTTATTTTCTCTCCGTCTGAAGAATCCTTGTTTATCTTTCGATAACCGGTTTCGTTGAAACCAGATCATTACAAAGATGTTTGTAGTTATTCATTTTCCACAATCTAAGCGTAAAAATTTTTTTTACTTGTCAAGATATAATAACAAAAAGTACACATTATATTAAAAACGTTTTTACACATCACACACACGGACACAATAAGACGTTGAAACGTATAAAACAATATAAATTCAAATATCAAATTGACGTTTAATCTGGATGCTTCTATTACACAATCTGGATTCGAACTGAAGGTGGTTGTTCAAAGTTTACTTAGGTCTGTTTGGATTTGTTTGCTGGTGGATGGGGATGATTCAAAAGATAAATAAATATGGATTTAGTCCAAGGCATTTAGATCAAAATCGACCGAAATAAAGAAATTTTTAGAGCCAGCAGATATCGAGCGATTTTTTCTAGTTTCCAGTCGTTCTTATAATATTGCAAGTAATTATGCAATTTTAAAATGCATTTATTGCACCAGAATACATTTTTCGAAAAATGGCATAACCACACCATATAGACTTTTTTCCTGGGAGCTTTCTGAACACAATTCAGAAAACCACATCTCGATATCTGCTGGCTCTAAAAATGTCCTGCTTATTTACTAACTTCCCTGGACAAATTTCAAAGACAGAGAGATAATAAAAGGTAATTAGTTTATATCAATTACATAACTTTATTTAAATAATAACCTTGACTTGAGAGATAATAGCTGAGTTAAAGATAATGACAGGAAATGTACATACAATAATGCACAGTGTTTACTGTGTTGCTATAGGATACCGGTTTGAACAAACCAATTATTACACATAACTTAACTATTATCCTTCACTCGATTCTTTTTAAAATTACACCATACTATAGAGAATCTAAAGGGCTACAAAAAAGATGTCGACATATTTCGCTAAAATGTACGTTTTTTGAGTAATTTAGGTTTGAAATTTTCAAACAGCCGCCATTTTGAAACGCATAATTGGATAGAATCGATTATTTTTCTTGAGTTACATGATTGTTCGGTTAAACGGCTTGCCAAATTTTAACTCAATCAGTCAAACCGTTCTCTAGATATGAATTATTTTGTAAAACACCAAAATGGTGGATATCTGGATAACGAAGCGTTTTTGGACCTATGTTTATATGAACTTTTTTCTTATTTTTAGCTATAGAATGAGCCACCGAGACATTGCCGCAAAGTTCTGAATCACCCTGTATGACCGGATCTTGTCTACGGATTTGCAATACGGTAAATGTATAGAGCCTAACAATTCTTGGTGAACAAAAGAGTTTAACGCCCGAGTATGGTCGTATTATTTTAATTATTTGTCTTGAATTAAAATCCTTGACGAAGATTCAGCTGTTAGGTTTTCAGAAAACATCATAGTCGTAAACATAACCTTGAAGTATATTCTATGCTTGGATTAGTGTTGATTTTACTTTCTCACTATACCATAGTATAGAGAAAGTATAGTGATCGCTGAAAAAATCGATTTTGAAATTTTTGTGAAAATATACGTTTTGGGAACGTTTGAGTACTAAAAGACGGTTTTGCAAAATGTCTGTCTGTATATCTGTCTGCATGTGTATGTCTGTCTGTCTGTATGTATACAAAGCTAGGGAGAAAACTATTCGATCGATGTCGAACAAATTTGCACCAAACATGTCAATTAGGTCTGTATAAATCCATGAAAAAAGGTTTAGAAAATTTTTAAAAAACAACCCCCTTTTTGCCCGAAAAACCCCAAAAAATCAATTATTACTTTTTTATAAAAAAAACGGCTTTAACGATTTTGATCAAATTTGGCTTATTTGTATCCCTATCATATACCCTAATATACCCTAACATATGCAAAAAACCGCATCTTTCTAAAAATTTTCGTTTAGGTAGTAATAATAATAATAACTGATTTTTGTTGAAAAATAATTTTACTATTAAAAAGCTACACTAACCTTGAGTTACATAGGCTAGAATTTATTTAGAATAAGGGTTGAGAAACCCCTAAAACAATAAATATTAATTGCTATACTTTCCTTAAAAAAAGAGAGCTGATATTTTGTACATGTATTTCTTACAAGATACGTAGAAAAAGTAAACCAGATTTGAATTTTGTCGCGTGCTGCTGAAGGGTGAAAATATGATAACAACCGCTAAAACAATACAAATTAATCTCTGGAACTACTGAACCGATTGAAAAAATAGTTTTACTAATAAAAGCTCTACTATCCTGAGTAACAAAGGCTAGCAATTAATTTTGATTTAAGGGTTGATACAACCACTAAGACAATGCAAATTAACTGTTATATTTCCCTTAAAGTTAGTGAGCTGAAAATGTGTACATTTATTTCTCCAGCATACATAGATAAAGTATTGTAGGTTTACATTTTTCCGTCACCTGCTAAGGGCTGAAAATGTATTACAACCCCTATACAAAATTTGCATTGTTATACTTTCCTTAAAGCTAGAAAATAAACCCTCGAATTACATTGTCTAAGAGTAGGCCTATTTATATAAAATAACCTGTTTGCATTTGCTTCAATGCGAGTCACCGCGGGGGTTGGCGAGCTAAACGAGCTCGAAGCGGAGCCCTCTAGTATTATGTAAGTTATGTATGAACTAATGCAGTACAGTAGATCAAATATTAGCCCCAATACACAGTGGACAGCTCTAATTGTAATGCATGGTTAAAGCAAACCCATAACATCGCCATAGTCGATACTACATTGTACCGTACACTCTAGGGGTGGTATAATGTATGGGGTTGGGGTAAATACACCTGAGGTGCTAGTAAATTTATCTAATATTTGTTCAACAATAAAGGTAACTGTTTGTATTGTTTCCTCTCCGGTGGGAATTAGGTGTTTTTGGTTGCATCATTTAATCACATAATAAACACTAAATTATGATATTAACGCTAAGGTGTATAATAACACTAAACGAAAACTAATTAATTAAAAAAAATTATATCAATTTAAAATGAAAATTTTACTTAACAACGTTTAATTATTTGTGAATTTCAATAGGAAAGATAAACTATTGCACTGACTCTTATGATGAGACCTGAGGTCAGGAAAAGTCTATGAGCACTGACCATGGTCCCCTGAACACATTTTGGGGTGTCATTCAAAATAAATTATACATACACTTTATGTATACAGAGAGTTCATTTAACCACCTTTGTTAATTTTGTTACTGAAAATAAGTTAACAAAACTTTGTATATATCTTGTGTCGCATAACAGGACAAATTGTTTCATATAACTGAACCTCTTCTTGTGGGGTTCTTGTGGGGAGTAGGGGTTAACAATTACAAATGTAAATGTAGGTCATGTTAAACGCCATTGAAAGCTTATTAAAAGAGAAACAGAATAGCGCAAACAAGAGCCTAGTGTCATGCTTCGTTTCAAAGTAATGGGCAATCGAAGTTTTTGGAAAACATCTGGTGTGCACATCACACAACTTTCCTTACCAAAATAGATGCTGTATCAATTATTAAATTTTTGAATTTTTGAATAATTAAATTATTAAGGGCGTTTTTGGGGTCAATTTTTGAAAAAATGGAAAAAGTTGAGT
>JAGFPH010010798.1:0-10444 GCA_018207615.1 Philaenus spumarius
GGTTGAAAATTCCCCGGTCTCGAGCTCAGAGGGGGCCCGGGCAGCCTAGAGTAAAAAAATTAAATGTTCAAAAATATTTTATAGGAATAAATTACGCCCTTCTGTACAATAAAAATATTCCTTTCCCGTATAGTTTCACCTCACCTTCACTGAGTGCCTTAATTAAACCTGCAACTTTTTATGTATGTATAGTAAAATTATTAAGTGAAAATTTGTTTTTCTTTATTGCATATTCGTGCATTATATTTGGCTCAAAAAGTAATAAAAAACCCGTTTTCATAGCTTAATAATTTCAAAAATACCCCCGGACCCCGCCGCTTGTTGGGGAGGAGGGTATTCTATACCTACCAAGCCCCCCGGTGTAAGACTTTTACCCGACAATGTAGGGGGCCCGAGAGATACTTCTTTCCTCAGGCCCGCCGTTGCTCTCGGCGGCCCTGTTACTTTTTAATTTCCCAAATTCATACATCCTATTAAAATCGATATAAAAAGAGTAAACAAATTAATGTTAATATACTTTGTTCAGTTGTAAATTGTTGGGTCTCTCAATAGAAAATGTTGTCTGTGATGAAACGAATGTCTGACATAGACATTTAATGAAATTTCAACCGCGCAAGTGTCACACTTTTCAGTTCATCTAGTTCTTTCAGTTGATCCATAGCATTACTTTTGCATATCCCATACAATTTGCCAAAATCTTAACTTGATTTTTACAGAGAACGTAATGAAATTCATAAAGTTTTTTCTCCCTCCTTTCCGAATGATAAAAGTTGTTGATTTACTTGAAATATTCTGTACACCAATTGAATGTGTATCAATCACGTATCTTCATATCAACCACCAAAAATGTATCTATTATTGACAGCTGTTATAGGTGACCCAGCATTTTATGATATTTATATAATATGTATTATGTATTTTAAATGTTGAAGGTTTTCATGTATTCAAACTTACTGGATGTGCCACGAAGAGGTTGCTATTTTTTAATTAGTATGCCGGAAATATGGAACACTCTACAAACTTGATACTTTACAGTTTGTTACAACGTAATAATCATATGTTTTAATTTTCAATAAACAAATTAAACTCGAAGGTATTTTTTTATATAACGATGTAATATATCTGAAAATGTAAGGTTTGTAGAGTGGTCAATATGTAAGCCATATTAATTTAAAAAATAGCGACCTCTCAGTGTGACACATTATACAGAGGCATATATTTTTATATGGGTCAATATTTACTGTTGGGGCCATTCTTTACTGTCGGGTCAATGTTCAAAGTGGGGGCCAATGCTACTGTGGGGATCATTATTTACTGTGGGCGCCAATGGTTCATTTGGAGTTTAATGCTTACTTTGGGGGCCAATATTTACTGCTAGGGCCATTCTTTACTGTCTGGTTAATGTTCAAAGTGGAGGTCAATGTTTACTGTGAGGGGCCAATGGTTAATGGAGTTTAATGCTTATTTAAGGGCCAATATTTTTACTGTTGGGGCCAATGTTTAATGCAGGGGCCATTATTTACTATTAGGGCCATTTTTTTACTGTCGTGTCAATATTCAAAGTGGAGGCCAATCTTTACTGCGGGAGCCAATCGTTAATTTAGGTTTAATGCTTACTTTGGTGGCCAATATTTACTGGAAGGGCTATTCTTTTCTGTCGGTTCTATGTTCAAAGTGGGGCCAATATTTACTGTGGGGACCAATGTTTACTGTGGGGCAAATATTTTCTGTCTTACAGCACAAGACAGGCTCACACTTTTCCAGTTTTTTTTTTGAATTCATGTTTCATTCTTTTTTCATAAATTTTATTTGAACATATTAGACTATTTACCTCTTATATTTGATTTACCAGAGTTTATATAAAAATCACCATTCACATATTTATCATATGAACTGCACATAAATTTGAGTTAAAAACTGACGGCAGGAAACATAAGTTGAATTGTCTTACGTGAAATCGATTCCACATGGTAGTGAAGCGGCAGAGCCTTGGTGCCATTTGGTATCTGTATCCGCTTTGCAGTATCTACTTGCCAACACTATATCATCCTCCTGCAACCAAGAAATATCTGCGTCATATTGAACCAATGCAAACAACAGTGAAATGCTACTGAACGTGATGATCCTTCCAGCATACTATACCCCGCGCGCGATAACTTTTCACTTGGGACTTGCACAGTTTGGCAACGCTGCGGGGCGGCTCGCTACCCCATCCCACCTATCACATGTATCCGGTTGGACGATGACTCACAACTAGGCTCCTAATGAAAATTACACTTTTTCTTCAAAACTTAATGAAAAGTTCATTATGACTATGCATCATAAAGAAAATTTTCTAACAAGAAATAATATATAAAAATATTTGTAATCAGACAACTAATAGGTCTGGAAAAAGGGTAAAACTAAATATATTGTGTTCGTTTTGCGGAAAAATTAACATTTAAATATAAAACAATGATATTGAAAAAATAACTAATTCTAAATAATATAAACTTTCAAAAATATCGTTTTTAACCTGCTGACATTAATTATCTTACTGTAAAAAGTAAAAATTAGAGTTCTGTTGCTTCAATAATTTTCATGTTGGGAAGGTAGATTGTTTTTGTTGGAAGAACAGTGTTTTTATATTTTTTTTTTATTGTATCCCGCGAATTGCCCCCTCCCCCTACAATCATTTCCGCCCGACAAGCAGTTCACCACCACGTTCCTGTGTTTGTAGATGTGTAACTGTGTCTGTTGGTCAGTTCGCGTTGTATGTAACTGTGCTTGTGACTTGCGATTGTGGCCGACGTTTTTAGTAATGCCGAGCAGTCAAAGAAAAGCACTCAATAGTCGGGCTATATTATAGGACGATCGTTCTTATTGTCGTGCGGTATTTCCAACAGGAGAAAACAAACAATGGGCCGTTAATAAATGTAAATCAAGTTTTAAAACTCCGGGTTGCGGAGGCTTTTAATATAAGTCAACAAACAGTGGTAAATATTCGAAACCAGGAGAAAACAGCTAAGAAAAAGGGTGAGGGGAGTCCTGTATTAACAACACCAGGTAAAAAAACAAATAAACAAAAACCAACCACTGATGTTGATAATTTTGACAACGGTGCCATAAGGCGACAGGTATACTCCTACTACAATAGAAAAGAAGTTCCAACTGTTAAAAAGTATGAATGAATGTGGAATTTTTTGGGGAAAACACACCTCCCTTCGTAACATTTTAAAGAAAATTGGATTTAAGTATAAGAAAATAAACAAACGTAAGGTACTACTTGAGAGACCTGACGTGGCACTGGCAAGGTATCGTTTTTAAGGGCTTCCAAATATATTGACTGGAATAAAACTGTATTTTTGGACGAGACATTGATTAAAAAAAACACTACGATAACTAACTACAGGTTGGACTGATGAAACTGTACAGGGTAGTCTGCGGGCATCAATTATTGGGAAAGGGAGTAGAATTATTGTTTTCCGTGCTGGATCATCAAAAGGGTGGATTAAATCTGAACCACTTATATTCGGTTCAAAAAAGACTAACGGCTACCATGAAGAGATGAACTCATGGTTGAGTTAATTACCTGGAATTTTTAATAATGTTTTAACTATTACATTATACAACTATAAACAATACTTATAATTGTCCAATTTTAATAAATTTTAGATATTTATTATCAGTAAAGTATGATCAAACATGTTATGATAAGAAATATTAAAAAATGTCTCAGAAGAAAAAAAAATTAATTTGCAATTTTGAAAGAGCCTTCTCAGGAAGTGCACCTGTGAGCCAGCGCGTAAGACACATCCGCTCGCCTCAGCAGTGCGACATTGCCGATACCATTTTCACATTAAACTCTAAAAATCCCAAGTGCAAAGTTATAGCGCGTGTAGTATAGTCCGGTAGGTGTTTGTATGAAGTTTTTTTACCATACGATTTCTACATTTGAGAAATATCAGAATATTTCCAATTTGTAAAAAAAAACTATTTGGTGAGATCATTAGCACAAAAATAACTATAAACAAAATAATTTCAAGCATATTAATTTTATTTTGTAATGAACTATTTGGAATCTCAAAGAAAAACTGACTTTTTATTGTTTATGAATTAGTTGGATCACTTAAATTAAATATAGATTGCTTATATATGATAAGTACACACAAAGCGATACATCATCATAACAATTGCAATTGACAGTCGTTGTTAAGGCTATGTACACAAATTATAAAACATTATTAAACTTCAAGAATATAAACATTTTGTAATCCATTTAATTGTTTAATATAACATTATATAGTTGTAAAATAACGGGAGTGTAAATAAAATTAATTAAATACAAAAAAGACAAGGAAAATCTGCAGCCAACCTACAAAATCTAATACTTAATTTTCTTCCTGTCTTAAATATTAAAGCTAGCTAACCCGTGCGAATATTTTGCAAGTTAATTATCTGATTTAATACGTTGATTTAGTTCAGTTAATTTACGTTGATTTATTTACATTGGTTTATAAATGACAGTTTATAACACTTGCATATGGAATGTAAACCATCTAACCAACAGCTGTCATGTTAGTTAAACATATTGTTAATAGATGGCGCCTTTCATTACGAACCATATAAAGTATAATATAAAACATTTTTTAATCAATTTTTGTAATGAAAACAGTAGTTTTAAGCTGTTTGTCTATTTTTCGTCAATAGCGGGGAACATAAGCTTTAAAATGATACTTGAATAATAACTTGGATTAATAATTGAGGGCAATATCGCTTAGAGGCAAAAAACCTTTGAATAATAATATATAAGGATTATTTTTTTACGTGAAACCCCAGTTTATATTATAGTCGCCATGAATATTTAAAAATTAAATTTCCTATAAATATAGGCCTACAATAATGTGTAACTTTCAATCTTATTTCCAACTTATAAATACTGCAGTGAAACTGCACAACTTACAAGAAACAAAATATTTGAATCCGGCCTAATAAATAATAACTATTAATAATCAAATTTTAAAAGGTCATCAGTAATAATAAATTAAATTTATCCCAAACAATATCTGTGCAATAAAATAAAAAATAAACTTCTACTACCTAAAATCATTTGATATTTTTCTGAAGAATTTAAAAAACCCAGTTTTAAATAAATAAATGAAAACTTTTTGTAACGTTTCACAAATATTTATTGAGCCGTGCTGACCTAGGTTTCGCCAGCTACGGCATTATCGAAGGCAACTTAGAGACTAAAGGAACAAGAAAAAATCCAACACACAGCAGTTGGGTACAGGTAGGCCAAAATACCGTTAGGTTAGGGATGGGGGAGGAAACGAACTGGTCAATAACAACGGTTGTAGAAGTGGCGAATTGCTTAAATCTATTTGTTCGTTTAAAACTAAACTTACGTCCTTATTAGCCTCTTAATTTCTAACATTTCCAAAGCATCTAACTTATTACCCTTACAAATGACACGAAGTACATCAAAATCTGTATTTAAATTAAAGTCTAAAATGTCATGATGTGTTTTAAAATGGTTAGAAAAACTAGAGTCATCATAGTTTAGTCGCCAACTTCTATTATGTTCGCATAATCTAGTTTTAAAACTGCGAAACTACATAAGCTGCAGTACAAATTTTGCAACTTAATTTGTACACTCCACTTTTTGAAAATTTACTAACTTTGTCTTTGGAATTATTTAAAATATTTCCCAGACATTTATTATTGTAATAGGCAGGTCTACAATGCTTTTTCTTTTCTAATAATTTACCTACAGTAACACTAACTTTACTAATTCTACGCCATTTTTCTACAACCGTTGTTATTGACCAGTTCGTTTCCTCCCCCATCCCTAACCTAACGGTATTTTGGCCTACCTGTACCTAACTGCTGTGTGTTGGATTTTTTCTTGTTCCTTTAGTCTTTAAGTTGCCTTCGATAATGCCATAGCTGGCGAAACCTAGGTCGGCACGGCTCAATAAAGATTTGTGAAACATTACAAAAAGTTTTCATTTATTTATTTATAATGGAATTTCACCAAAAACCAACGGTCGTTAGTATAAATAGTTTAACCCAGTTTTAGTTTTACTACGTTATATTTAACCTGATTTGAATTTTAAAAGCCCTATAAGACACAGAATTTCCGAAAACAGCTATGTTTGCATTAGAGACAACCGCGTTCAAAAGATCACTTAATTTTCAACTTGTCGGTTCTACATTAAATTCTATTTACTTTACCCACTTCTATCAAAAACTGCTTCGAAAATTGCAATATTTAAAAATCCACTTTTACAGTCCCAGATTTCATTTTGATAATGCTTGTAGATTGTGTGTAGTGAAAACTGGATTTAGAGTACCTAGATTTTAAGCATATGATAAATTATTCCCACTGTTTAACGTTTAAAAAAAAAAAAAAAAAAAAAAAAAAACACGATAGTGTGCTTAAGACCACACGTTGGAAGTGATAACTTCTATGACCAATTTATATTTTTTGTCCGTACTAATATTAGAGGAGGAGGAATAAGGATAAAATAATTTAAAACATTAATGACTTTGCTGACTTTGGTATTTAATATACATATAACACAAATATCATATATATATATACATACATACTATATCTCGAGCGGTGACGGTCGCGAGTTTGATGCTTTTTCCTCTCCCAATAAGAAGTGCTATGTAGTATATTCGCGTTGCGTACATACATATATATATATATATATATATATAATACATACTATATCTCGAGTGGTAACGGTCGCGAATTCAATGCTTTTTCCCCAAGCAAAAAGTGCCCAACGCCGCTAAAGAAGTTTTCACTTCAAAAAAAATCTATTTAACACCATTTTAAACAACTAGTCCAGTTTTTTGTTGTGTGATTTATCACATACAAATTTTAAAATACATTTTAATTAATGCTAATTTCATACTACAACTAACTATAAAATAAAATAGAAAAACTATGTGAATGTACTTCTTATGAGTAAAACACTACACGTTCTAGATCCTAAAATAAAAACAGAAAACTTAATTCATTTTAAAATTATTCTTATATGGAAGAGGTGTAAATAAGCCTTATATAATTTTGAGAACCAGATCATATATTAATGCTCTTATACCACTTTACAAATTGAAATCTATTTCTAAAAACATTCAAAACATCCTACCTAAATATTATTCTTAATGTCTGGTGACTAATATAACATGTGCTTTCATCGAGAGATCGTAAAAACTTAACACAACGTATCCGTAACTAATAAGATCGATATCTCGAATCAGGATGCATACAATCCACGCTGATTGACATCGAGACGAGATGAATTCAATTTGAATTAATTATAAGAAACAATTAATCAATTAAAGATCCCCACATCTGCCACATGGCGTCCCACGTTTTTAATTGTTGTAATTACTGGCCGGGCGTGAGACCAGCTGTTTTCCATTTCCAACAGGGACCGTATGTTTCATAGCCAGCGCTCAGCTGGTGATCGTTGAAATATGTAAATGTTTTCCATTTGTGTGTTTAACAGAAAGGTTGTGTAAAAACGAAGCGACGTCTCGACGGCGACCAAAGTAGTATTTATAAACTGTATCGGAAAGAAACAGTGAGTCGGGAAGAAAAAACCTGCCGTTTAATTTACTTTTGTATCTTGCCAAATGGATAATGTAGCCTACAAAAACCATTGTATCATATTAAACGCCATGTGATTTGTGTTATGTTCATCGTTCAAGAGTTTTTATTGCAAGGTAAATTTTATTTTAAGAACTGGATTTTCTAAATAAAATAATTCGACCACGCAGATGAACCGCTGACGTGAGTTGAGCAAATTCCAAAATAAGGTTTATAGGCCTATTTTTTAGGGTTTCAACCAACAATTTGGAAAATAGGTCTATTCACGACGGTGCTGAATAGCTGCAAAATGGTTCGCATGCCATTCCGTTATTGGGAGTATCTTCAATATACAAAGCATTGCGTGCTTCGCACGCCAACCCCCGTATTGGGAGTATCTTCAATACACAATAAATTGCGTGCTTTGCACGCCACCCCCACGGTAAACTTCACCAAATGGCTTTGAACCGGGTAATTTTATGGTATTTTACGTTTTAATCGATTTTGGGGGAACCAAGCAAGCTATAAGGTCGCGTAAAAAAAACAAAATGTGCAAAATAAGATCCTACATTTATTTTTGTAAAAAAACGCAAAAACAAATTTATTTCGTAGGAAAAATCTCAAAACATAGTTACTTCCGGTTAAAACCCGTGCTTCCGGTTGGTGGATTTTTTTGGCTAACGAACTCGTCCGAGCGACGTAGACAACCAACATGTGTACCAAATTTGAACCAAATCGGACTTAAAATGCGTTCGTTAGAGTGCGCACACATACATATATAGATATATATGTATATGTGATTTTTAATGACGCCTCAAAACGTGTTCTGGAGACCATGATCGGTGCTAATTTGCCACTCCCGACCTTGCGTCTTACCATAAGGGCCACTGCAATTAATAGCTCAATTTTCCTATGGAAATTCGCTAATAATAATAGACACTCAAAATAACTTCTTTATTTAATTTAACTATCTAATACTACCAATGCCCCGAGACAAATGCTCTTGATTTGATAAAACATTCCTACAAACAACTACTTAATCAATAGTTTCAACAGAAACTGAAGTATATAGCACTCCCTAGTCGGCATATTTATTTATGGTAAGAAATTAAAATGAACTTTATCAAATAATCTTTTGCTGACCCATGTAATAAGTTTGGATGCTTATGTCACCGAATTGCCGTCCTAAATTTATGGCAGAGATGTTTATTTGAATTTATCTTCTAAATAAACACAGAACCAAAAATGGACTTTTGTTTAAAAAAATCATACGAAGGTTTTTCCCATGCTTTTGAACTGTGGAACATAAGACTCAGCGATGTATTAGTATGGGAAGTATACTGAAGAATAACTGGGGTTTTTAATCATTCCTGTTATTTAGTAGTCATGATTCGTAGATTCACTGAAATTTAAAAGCAAAACCCATATAACGTAATCGGATATGGTTGAAAGAAAGCGTAAACAGTATTAAATCGTACTGTTAAACTGTATCCGAGAAAAAAATGTTTCTTGACATTAGTAAAATTGAATTTCTGGATATATTCTAAAATCCATTGTACTAAATTGTTCAAAGAAAAGAAAGGTACTAAGGTTGTATTCAACAAAATGTAGAACTAGGCGACGAAAATATATAACGATTATAACACTATATTATAAAAAAAAAAAAAAATAGTACATCACTATATATAATTATTCCACTATAACACTATATTAGTAAAGCACTATATATAAGTAGTCCACTATAACACTATATTAGTATACACTATATATAAGTATTCCACAATAACACTATATATAAGTACAGTATTTCACTATAACACTATAATATATAAATATTCCACCGTAACACTATATTAGTATAACAGTATATAAATAGTCCACTATAACACTATATATTAGTATAACACTATATATAAGTATTCCATTAAAAAATATTGAACAATTCCTCCTTATTGAACAATTAAGATTCAGGTGCTTTTGAAACGAGCTGGAGTAAAAGGAAATCGAATAGGATTCTAAAGCGTGACATCGCTTTTTACTCTTCGCTGAAACGAATTTATAGTTATAATTGTGTGCACTTTGAAACTAAAACATTATTTAGCAACACCAGCGACAAGTGTCCATTGAAAATCGTTCTTTACATCAAATAGATTAAAAACATGGAGAAACTATACCGAATGAAAAAGTAAGGTCAGTTGGACTTGCTCTAATGAAAATTCACAGACATAAACGTCAATTCCGGAGTTTTAAGGGATCGTATAAAATTATAAAAAATGATTATTAAAAACAATACACCATCGTTACACGGTAGACAAGTAAATTGAAGACGGTAAATCATTTAGTTAATTAATAGATTTTACTAATATTCTGAATTCTCTTTTAATCTACTGTATAGGGCGATAGGTGCTCAATAAGAAAGGGTTTGAAAAAATCGAAATTTTAGGGGGGGTTTGGTGGATTGAAGTTATTAAAAAACGATTTCTTCAAAACTACCGAACGGATTAGAATTTCTTCAAAACTTCCGAACTGATTGGAATGAAATTTGGTATGTAGCTTCCTCTAGGGCCATAAGTGTTCATTAAAAAAGGTTTTTAAAAATTGGAAATTTTAGGGAGGTTTTGGGGTAAAAATTACTAAATCACGATTTCTCCAAAATTACCGAACAGATTGGAATGAAATTTGGTATGTAGTTTCCGCTAGGGCCATAGGTGCTCAATAAGAAAGGGTTTGAAAAAAATCGAAATTTTAGAGGGGGTTTGGGGGATCAAAGTTATTAAAAAAAGATTTCTTCAAAACTACCGAACGGATCGGAATGAAATTTGGTATGTAGCTTCCTCTAGGGCCATAGGTGCTCAC